>CM032628.1:28403082-28614997 GCA_019097785.1 Fraxinus excelsior | reverse complement strand
GATCAAACATTGCTTCCTTTTTCTTCTTCTTCCCTTTTCGATATTGCTACCACCACCGTGATCCTTTATTGGTTAGAAAGAGGGCAATCAGAGTAGGTGAAAACTTCAGGCAAACAAAGTAAAGGAAGGGTGTGGGTCGAACCGAGGTTTGGTGATGTTCGTTTGATGGATTTTCTGAGCACGGGTTCAAGATCTCTCAAAACTTCCTTGTAACAATTGTAAATGAGCGAGCACAAGATTATTTCAGGGCATGTCTATACTTTTCCATGTGAAGTAGGGGCATTGAACCCATAGAAAAGTGCTTTTTCACTTGAGTCATTTTCGAGGTTATTTTTCATTTTTTTTTTCATTTCATCTGCTTCGTTTGCTCTAATGCTGAAGTTAACATTTTTATTTTAGGATGCAGTAAAGAAATGTAATATTCGATTATAAGGTTACATTTTAAGAAAATGCATGGTGTTGCCTAGGTTAAAGTACATATCGCATATTTAAACTCTTAATTAGTTGAATTATATGTAAGTGTTATGCCCTAAGTCCAATTAATTTGGGATATAAGCACTTTTAATGTATATATATAACCGATGCATATTTATGGCAAGATCTATTATTTAATTGAATTAATTAAATAATAGAATCTGTAGATTTAAGTCTTGGTGATTTGTTAATCACAAGGAGTTGTGATTGTGAGATGCAAATTACATATGACTGAATCTTAAATCATCTGTGGTCGTATGTAATAACGAGATACAGATATCGTTATTATGGATAGACCATCACGTGTGACATTTCTTACTTATGAAGTAAGTAGTTGATCTCACAAGCTAAAGTGTGGTGACACTTGAATGAACACGTGAATGTTTTGTTATAGAACAATTGTTATAAAACAAAACATTGGAGACCCGCTGAGAGATTCCACATTGAAAACTATCTGAGTGTCAGTGGTTAATCTCTAACGTTTGGTAGTGAAATTGGTCATTTGACTTGAGGTCATCATAGTGCTTTATATGAGGACAATTGTACTTTGGTGATGTCGGATGTTGCTCTGTCAAGGGTCGCTAATACGATATCGTTCGGGTATGTCAAGAATCATATGAAGGTTGTGAATGATCAATAAATGATTCGTCACTCTTAGATAGTAAGAGATTATGGTCTACATTTCATTCAGTTAAGTTGATAATGAAATACTTGGCCAAGGTGAACTCATAAGTCGAAAATGAGTTTTCGACTTGCATTGACTTAACAGTAGGATAAAAGATATGATCGATAATTGAGATTGACACACATCCATATCTCGTAATTGATCGGATCATATTGACGAATAGATTATAATTTCACGGTAAACGAACAAGTTTGGTTTTGTCATACCACGTGACATTTTTCGTCGCATGTATTGCCCTGACACATTACTAGATGTCAATCTAGGATGATGGATGTGAATTGATGATAAATTAAAAGGGGTATTTTAATTTATCAATTTTGATTAGATCAAAATAATAATTCACGTCGTTGACATCGTGATTGGGAATCTGATGGGTCACACACAAAAGAGAACCAGAAGAATGTGATTTACCAATTAATTAATTGACAAGTGTTGGATAATTAATTAATTGAATTGCTAATTAATTGGCCAATTAATTAATTAGATTAATTAATCCATGGACCAGATTTAATTAATTTGATTAATTAAATATTGGACTTGGTTTAGTTTAAGAGACAGGTCGAGCCCACTTGGACTTACATTAATAGGCTCCTATGGTTTAAAAACATAAGAGATTTTATTCATTATTCTTGCTAGTACGAGAAAAGATAACTCTAGCCGTCATTTTTGTTCTCTGTATGGATCACCATTGGAGGTTGGACAATTAGACAGATTGAATTGTAGATCGTAATCATTGGAGTTAGTAAATTAGCAAAAGAGTTTGCAGAATTAATCAAAGGTATTATTTCTATCACAATTTCTATCTAAACATAAAGCAGATCCTGTTTGGGAATCGAAATTTGCTTTATTTTCGCTGCTCATGATTAAGTACGTTACCAACAGTATGTATGTTAGAAATTGTTTTGCATCACGTAACAATCAAAAGTTGATTGTTGTTGTTATCATGTTTCTAGTAATTGAGAAAATTTGATTTTCATTTTTTTAAAATAAACCTAAAAAAAACGGATTGGAAGCGCCGCCAACAAGGCGACGGGGCAAAGCAGCTGAGGCGCTGCTTCGCCACACGCGGGTGGGTGACGATGCTGCTACCCAGCAGCGTTCGTCGCCGGATGCTGCTGCTGTTATTAGCAGCAGCCTGCAGCGCACAGTACACCGTGCACTGTGGGCTCGCCCAGATTGACGCCCTGTTGCGGCGTCGTTAGCCGATGCCGTCGGAGTATAAAATGAAAGAAAAAAAAAACTAGGGTTTTTGTTACGGGTGAGGAGAATTGGGGGTGGAGGCCTCATATGCAATTTGTGAAATCGCAGGGGCCCGCCTGCAATTATGATTTAAAGGTCAAATTTGTAATTTTAAAATAAATGACTTGTCATGCAATTTAGTTAATTGAGAGGGCTTGCTTTTAATTTTAAACTAGGGGTCAATTTGGCAAATTTCAAAAATGGTTTTGAATTTAAATATTAAAATGGTTTTAGATTTAATTTTCAAATAGTTTGACCTAAAATTAAATTTTGACCCGTTTAAAATTTTATTTAAAATTGACTATTTTTCATATTTTCATTAAAATTGGATTTTAACTTAAATATTAAATTTTGACCCTAAATTGAATTTTATTTTATTTAGGAGTTAAATTAAAATGTTAATTCAATTTAAATTAGAGTTGGACTCTAATATAGTGTTTAATTAAAATTTGATTTTAATTAAATTATTCACGCTAATATATTTTTGAAATGAGAATGGGACTCTAATTTGACATTTTTAATTGAAATTTGATTTTAATTAAATTGTCTCGCCCTAAAACTTTTCTTAGAATTAGAGTTCGACTCTAATCTTATATTTAATTAAAATTTGATTTTAATTAAATTCAACCGTCTTAAGTCTTAAAATTAGAGTTGGAGTCTAATTGGATATTAAAATTTGATTTTAATTAAATAGTTCTGCCTTGTAATAGTGGAATTAGAATGAGATTCTAATTTGGTATATAAAATTAAAATTTGATTTTAATTAAATATACCCGCTAATTAAATTAATTGATTAATTAATTATTTATTTGTCCCGATCCATTTGTCTAAATTAGTTTAGACGACTTTAATTGCTAGAAACCTGAAACATGTTTGCATATAATATTAGATATTATATATGAATGCATTTATATGATGAATGTTTTACTGTGGATAATTATGGACTCGATCATGTGGATGTGTTGAATGATTAGTTTTATTCTTGTTATTTTATGGGAGCCTGCGAGCTCTAATTTATTTTGGACTTGCGAGTCCGTTATTATTGTTATTATTATGGGTCTGCGCGTCCAATATTATTTAGGCATGCGTGCCAACTAGTATAAGATACAAATTGCAGCTGGACTAATTGAAGATACAAGAAAATGAGGAGACCATAGATATGGAGCATTGTATGAATCAATGATATACCCCCTAGGAACTGACCAACTAGTCTTCCTTATGGCTCGGAAAGATTAGATAGTATAAGTCCATAATCGTCCACACTATTATATGTATGTTTATTTGCATGCTAGATGTATAATAAGATATATATAATTATTACAATGAGACCTTTGCATGCAAAACCCCTCGTTAAAAATATTAAGTCAGTTTCTTATTCGCCTTCCATCATTATAGTGAAAAACGAGAATCCTAAATCGATCTCAGCTTGTTGAGTACACACAAAGCTGGTCTATTATGGATATGTTTGACACTATGAAATATTAGATATTTCTAAATGATGAGTTTGACTTAACTAAAATTTATCTTTTGTTGAGTACATTCAAGAAGATAAAATTTTAGAGGTATGTAAAATATTAAGTCACATTTATATTCACTTTCCATCATTATAGTGAAAAATGAGAATCCTAAATCGATCTTAGCTTGTTGAGTACACTCAATGCTGGTCTATTAGGGATATGTTTGACACTATGAAATATTAGATATTTTTGAATGATGGGTTTGACTTAACTAAAACTGATCTTTTGTTGAGTACACTCAAGGAGATAAATTTTAGAGACATGTTAAGCTAACACATAAGATGTGTGAAGACAAAGAGTTGTCAGCTCAATGATCTGGGAGTTGTATGGAGATACAATTGATAATAGTATCTACCCAAATGTTTTATTAAGGCTTGTTGAGTACACTCAAGGTTTTAATATAACAAATGGGATCTCAGCCCACTGGGAATCAAGTATGGATTCCATAAATTTATGTGAGAGGGTCATAAATTTGAGTTAAACAGTGGGAGCGAAATTAATTTAATAAAAGACCATGTTAAATTAATCGATGCATTTTATATATTATTCTTTTACTTTTTGTCATTTATATTTATTGAATCTTGAGTAACCATATGTATTTGAGAGGCATACTGGATGCCACAACCAAACCAAATTTTTTTGATTGGCACCGTAATATGAGAATTGTTCTCATGCATGATAATTGATTATGTCATTGAGTAGCCCTTTCCAGAGACATTTGTTGGTGACTCGATAAAGGAAGAGGTAGCTGCTACAATAAACACAGTGATGACGATAGCACTGCAACATGTTTGATGTTTGCGACTATGTCACTTGAGTTACAAAAGCAACATAAGAGTATAGATGCTAACATATGATTTTCATCTCAAAGTGTTGAATGATAAACAATCACGTGTGGAAAGATATGAGATTTCCTAGCAACTATACCAGTGCATAATGGTAGAAGAGTCTTCGGCCAGTTCTGGTGTGCTGAAGATGTTGACTACTTTAAGAAGTTGTCTCAATTGAGTTTAGTCATGAACAATGAACTAAGTATGACTTGGTTCTACAATCTTTGCCAGTAGGTTATTCATGACTAATTATGAATTTAACATGAATAAATTCAAATGCACATTTATAGAGTTGTTGAACATGCTTAAGACTGTCGCTCAATATATATGTTTGTAGTGGGCAAATTTTAGTCATAGATTCCTTTAGGGAAGTCTAAATGATGCTTTAAGAAAGCAAGCTAGATGACTAAGACAGTTAAAGCGAACAAGGACAATACCAAAACTAACGACCATTATTGTCATTTTAGAATGATATGTCATTGGAAAAGAAATTGCAAGACTTATATCTACTTCGTTAGTTTTATAGGTATTAGATACCAGATATGAATCTCATATTTGTATAAATATACAGAAACTAAACAGAAGTAGATCACTGCAAAAAAGGAGAAGTTGCCCTGCACGCTGAAAATGAGCAAATGTTGCTGCATTGCCTGTATGAGCTAATTCTTACCTTTGCTTTTAGGCTTAATATTAGAATTATAGAAATGATATTTTGTTCTTACCATTACCAAGAGCATTAAATAAATTTTATATTTGGACATGAATTATTTTAATGTTAAGGACAATTGTTGTTCCTTCTTATCTTGATAAAATCCTTATATGGTAAATTACAAAATGACATTTATATTCTAAATATTGATAATTCTATAATGAGTATAGAAATTGAAATACATAAAAATGATAATTTGAATAACACATATATCTAGCATTGCAGATTTGGTCATATAAATGAAAATGCAATTCCAAACTTACATGGAGATGTATATTTGGGTCAAATGATTTTGAATCCATACTTAATTCCCAGTGGGCTGGAATTGAATCATATAAATGAAAATGCAATTCCAAACTGCTGAATAACTTACTATATTTGGGAGATAAATCATACTCTTATTCAATAGATGGTGGCTTTATATAAGCCTTTTACAAAGAAAACAGAAAACAAACTCCATGTTGAACACTCCTAAAAACGTGATAAGAGGTCTAGACCAATTCAAATACTAATTATCACTAACAACTTACCCCAACAATTACGAGATTATTAACATAAAGTCAAAATAAAGCAGTAAATACAATTAAACCTTAATGCTTCAACATATTCTCCTTTAAACAGAATTGCAAAAGTGCAATCAGTTTACTCTAACTTCGAACACATACCAAACTTATCATGCAGCCTTAAGAAAACATCTAATTTGAAAAGCTCTGTCATAATATCAGAAAGTTGTTCTTGGATGCTGTAGTGCACCAGTTTAACAGTTCCCTCCTTAGTCAAGTCACGCAAAAAATGAAATCTCACATCTATATGTTTGCTTCTCCCATGCATGATTGGATTTTTTGAAAGTTTTATGGCCGAACTATTATCACAATGATGTACACTTACTTTGAGTATGTCCCAGCTTCTCAAGATCAGACATGGCAAATTCCTTCTTCAATGACTTCTTAAATCTTACAAACATATCTTCATTATTTCCAGTATAAATCAAATCATCTACGTAAAGACTCACAATGAGAATCTTACCTCCACCTTCAATTTTCACAGTAGCATTTCTCAAAGCCCTCTTCAATGAAGTATCCTTCAATTATGATGTACCAAGCTTAAAGAGCTTGCCTGAGTCTGATGCAGGAGGATCCGAGTCAGACGAGACCGAGTTGTCTAATAGTACGTTAATGGCGCTAAGATACCATGAGTTGGCAGATCAGGGCAAGATTGGCAAGTAATTGGCGGTATTTCCTAATTGGAGCCATCTACGGGCATGTTTCGGTATTTTGGCCATAACTTTTGCTACGGTTATCAGAATCACGCCCATGACCCCAATACGAAAAGGTCTTTTCGACGCGCACGACATGGTCACCCAGATTTACTCGGTGAGCATCAATTTCACAGCCAAATTCAGCTGTTTTCCTTCCCGAATCATCAATTTAAGTTATTTTTGCCGTTTATGGTAATATTTTGATTACCTTTTTGACATAGAATAAGAGCTCAGTTTGAGCCGGATTTTGGTGATATTATTTCTTTTATTAAGCATGTTATTTTGGTAGTAAAATTAGAATTTACCATTTTTGGTAAATTTTCACTAATTTCGCATATTCGGCTATATAACACGACTTGTGGGTTATTTTTCATTCGGTTGTTAAATAATAAAGATTTCTTATCATTTCCTTTGGTGTTTCTCTTGCTTTATTCCCTGTTTTTGTCTATTGATCCTAACCTGCAGAATAATCGCTATTTTTCCCGACGTCAGTTGGTATAAAAGCATCAGCATCTTTTTGGGACTAAATTTCATCAGTCAATCATGGTTGGTGGTCGTGGTCATAGAGGGCAGGTTTCGAATGAGGAAGTCCCACACCATGATCGTAACGTTCAAGAGGTGATGATGGAAGACTGACAGAGGTAAATTACAGAGTTAACTTAGCGTCTAACGGTGCAGGATCTCGGTGACCGCGAACTGGAGGGTCACGAGTCCGATACCAGTTACGAAAACTCGTATCACAACCCTGCTCGAGTCTGGGAGCGTCATGGTCGGGAGGATCATCATGTAGATTTCGGCTTTCGGGTGGATCTACCAGAGTTTTCTGGTACGTTACAGGCTGAAGGTTTGGTTGATTGGCTGAATGAAGTTGAACGTATCTTTGAGTATAAGGAGGTTCTAGATCACATCAAAGTAAGGTTAGTTGCTATCAAACTTAAGGGGAGAGCATCTGCGTGGTTGGAGCAGTTGAGGCATTCAAGCAGTAGGCAGGGTAAGGTCAAAATCACAAATTGGGAGAAAATGAAGAAGAAGATGAAATGTCACTTTCTTCCTTTCGGCTATACTCAAACTTTGTTTCAACAACTTTATTCTTTGAGGCAAGGCACAAGATCAGTTGATAACTATATAGAGGAGTTCTATCAGTTGGTGGCTCGGAATGATCTATCTGAAATGGAAGAACAGATGGTAGCGAGATACTTGGGAGGGTTGCGACAATCCATACAAGATGTTCTCAGCCTTACTCGCTGTGGACTGTTTCTGAAGCATACCAGCGCGCACTCGCTGTAGAGAAGCAGCAGAATAGGAGACCGGTGACCAGAAGCGAATGTAGTCAACCAATTCGCCTTCAAGCACCTCGTCTTACTCAACAACCACCCCGAGTTAATCCTGGTTCGGGTATTAGATGCTTCAGGTGTGGTGAATAAGGACATCGATCAAATGATTGCAGAAAACCAGATAGTCGGACGGTAAAAATTTCTTTATTGATGAAGAAATTATAGATGAGGTTGAGGAAGTTGGAGAACCTGTATATGACGATGATGAAGAGGAAGACGTATTGTATGGGGACGGTCATGAGACTCTAGTTGTGCGAAAGAGTCTGTTGACTCCGAAAGGCGACTTAGGAGACGACTGGTTGAGAACTAACATCTTTCACACAAACTGCACGGTAGCAGATAAGGTTTGTAAATTGATCATTGATAGTGGAAGTTGCGAAAATGTGGTGTCTGAAAAAGATGTTCAAAAATTACAGTTGAAGACAGATAGACATCCCAAGCCATAAAAATTTTCGTGGTTGAGTAAAGGCAGTGCAGTATCAGTTGACAATCGTTGTTTAGTGTCTTTTTCGATCGGCAGAAAATATTTTGATAATGCATGGTACGATGTTGTGTCGATGGATACTTGTCACATATTGCTAGGATGACCTTGGCAGTATGATCACAGTGTTGTTCATGATGGGCGAAAAAATACGTATTCCCTTAGCATCAAAGGGAAAAAAGTTGTGTTGGCGCCCTGTAGGGCCCCGGTAGCTAAAAATTCCAAGCTGCTTTCTATGTCCAATTTTTTGGGAGAGATTGAGCGTGAAGATGTGGTATATGCTCTTATGCCTCGTGAGAATCATACAACAGATGAGAATCCAGATTTATCGGTAGAAGTAAAGTAGATGCTAATGGAGTTCTCTGATTTGATGCATGAAGATCTCCCTTCGGGGTTACCACCTATGAGGGATATTCAACATCAAATTGACCTTGTTCCAAGGTTGAGTCTACCTAATCGACCGGCTTATCGCCTCAGTCCTAAGGAAGCTGAGGAATTGCAGCGACAAATGGTGGAGTTGTTGGAGAGGGGTTACATTCGTGAGAGCATGAGCCCATGTGCAGTTCCTGCTCTACTAGTGCCGAAAAAGGATGGTTCTTGGCGTATGTGTGTTGATAGTAGAGCAATCAACAGGATTACAGTGAAGTACAAGTATCCGATTCCCCGTTTGGATGATATGTTGGATAAGTTGTCTGGTTCTAAGGTCTTCTCAAAAATTGACCTTAAGAGCGGATATCACCAAATCAGAATACGACCAGGAGATGAGTGGAAGACGGCGTTTAAGACGCAGCACGGTTTGTATGAGTGGATGGTCATGCCTTTTGGACTATCCAATGCGTCCAGCACTTTTATGAGGTTTATGCATCGGTGTTACGGCCTTTCATGGGAAAGTTTGTGGTGGTCTACTTTGATGATATCCTCATCTATAGTCCAACGTGGGCATCTCATTTTGATCACCTTCGTGTAGTTTTTGATGTGTTGAGGACGGAGTGCCTATTTGTTAATGGAAAAAGTGTTCTTTCTTCACTACTTCTGTTACCTTTCTGGGTTTTGTTGTGTCTACTGATGGTGTTCATGCATATCAATCTAAAATAGACATGATCTTGGAGTGGCCTAAGCCAAAAAACCTTGCATGATGTCCAGAGCTTCCATGGACTGGCATCCTTCTATCGTCGGTTCATCAAGAATTTCAGTACTTTGATTGCCCCAATCACAGAGTACCTCAAGGGACACTCTTTCCAGTGGTCTGAGGAAGCGTAATCCAGCTTTCGGTTGGTCAAGCAGCGGATGACAGAAGCTCCAGTGTTGGCACTTCCAGATTTTGATAAGGTGTTTTAGGTAAATTGTGAGGCTTCTGGAGTGGGCATTGGTGGTGTTTTGAGTCAAGAGGGGCGTCTAGTGGATTTTTTCAGCGAGAAGCTCTCAGGATCAAAAAGGAACTATTCTACATATGACCTCGAATTATATGCCATAGCTCAGTCATTGAAGCATTGGCGTCATTACCTGGTACAGAGTGAGTTTATTCTTATCACTAATCATGAGGCCCTGAAGTACATCAATGGTCAACATAAATTGAGTAAACGGTATGCCAAGTGGGTGTCATACTTGTATGAGTTCACATTGTCACTAAGGCACCAAGTTGGGAGCCTGGATCGTGTTGTAGATGCATTGAGTCGGCGTTCATCACTTCTCACCACCATGAGCACCAATGTTGTGGGGTTTGAGGTTTTTTCGGATATGTATGTTGTAGACCCTTCCTTCGGGAAGATACTTCAGGAGGTAAATAACAATCAACGGCATGATTTCGTTTTGCATAATGGGTATCTATTTCGTGGATTGCAGTTATGTGTTCCAGATTGTTCACTAAGGCAACATATTGTTAGTGAACTTCATAACATGGGACACTTTGGAAGACATAAGACACTTGCATTGGTTTCCTTTACCTATTATTGGCCCAAAGTGAGTAGTGACATGGCTTATCATGTTGGGCGTTGTTATGTGTGCCAGCGGTCAAAGGGGGCTCTTACTAATGCGAGTCTTTACACGCCTTTGCCAGTACCTGAAGCACCTTGGATTAATGTCAGTGTGGATTTTGTAATGGGGCTGTCCCATACCCAACGTGCCTCAGATTCTATTTTCACTGTGGTTGACATGTTTTCAAAGATGGCCCATTTCATAGCTTGTCGGAAGACAATGGATGCTACCCGGATTGCCCATCTTTACTTCAATGAAATTGTGCGTTTGCATGGTGTGCCTCATTCTATTACTTCTGATCATGACACTAAGTTTATGAGCCATTTCTGGTAAAACTTGTGGGTGAAACTGGGGACATAGTTGAATTTTAGCAGTGCCTACCATCCCCAAACTGATGGCTAGACCGAAGTGGTGAATCGGAGCTTGGGTAATCTGTTGAGGAGTCTGGTAGGAACTAAGCCGAAGCAGTGGGATTTGGCATTACCTCAGGCCAAATTTTCCTATAACAGGTCGAAGAATAGAACCACAGGGATGAGTCCTTTTGAAATTGTCTATGGTCGGGTTCCAACTGGGGTACTTGACTTAGCCCATATTCCCCGTGTGGGTCCTATAAGTCAAAAGGCAGATGAGATGGCAGAACATCTTCGAGGAATCCATGAACAATTGCGGTTAGCCATCCAAGAGAGTAATTCCAAGTATAAGGTTTGGGCAGACAGCCATTGTCGTCAGGTCCTTTTCGAAGTTGGTGATTTTGTGTGGGCAGTGTTAACTCGTGATCGCTTTCCTGTTGGGTAGTATAATAAACTGAAAGAGCGGAATATTGGTCCTTGTGAGGTTTTACAGAAGATCAACAACAATGCTTACCGACTACGCCCCCCCAGCCATCTGAAGACTTCTGATGTCTTCAATGTGAAACACCTCAGTCCCTGTTTTGGGGATCCTGAAAACACCCAAGTGAACTCGAGGACGAGCTCTTTCCAACTCGGGAAGACTGATGCAGGAGGATCCAAGTCAGATGAGGCCGAGCTGTCTGATAGTACGTTAATGGTGCTGAGATACCATGAGTTGGCAGATCAGCGCAAGATTGGCAAGTAATTGACGGTATTTCCTAATTGGGGCCATCTACGGGTATGTTTCGGTATTTTGGCCATAACTTTTGCTACGGTTGTCAGAATCACGCCCATGACCCCAATCTGAAAAGGTCTTTTCAACGCGCATGACGTGGTCAGCTAGCTTTGCTTGGTGAGCATCGATTTCGAAGCCGAATTCAGCTGTTTTCCTTTCCGAATCATCAATTTAAGTTATTTTTTACCGTTTATGGTAATATTTCGATTACTTTTTTGACATAGAATAAGAGCTCGATTTGAGCCGAATTTTGGTGATATTATTTCTTTTATTAAGCATGTTATTTTGGTAGTAAAATTAGAATTTGCCATTTTTGGTAAATTTTCACTAATTTCGCATATTCGACTATATAATCCGACTTGTGGGTTATTTTTCATTCGGTTGTTGAATAATAAAGATTTCTTATCATTTCCTTTGGTGTTTCTCTTGCTTTATTCCCTGTTTTTGTCTATTAATCTCAGCCTGTAGAATAATCGTTATTCTGCCCGGCGTCAGAGTTCGTACTATGCTCTTCTAAGTTTGTAAACATTGTGTTCTTCCCCATTTCTTTTGAACCTTTGTGGTTGATCAACAAACCCAACCTTATTTAATTCTCCATGCAAGAATGCACTTTTCACGTCCAATTGATACACACACCAATCCTTTTGTGTCGCAAGGGCGAGAATCACTCTGATAGTATCCCATTTGGCCACCGGAGCCAACACCTCATTGTAATCGATACCATGCTGCTGTGAGTAACCCTTTACCACAAGGAGAGCCTTAAATTTGTCCACCCCACCCTTCTCATCAAGCTTGGTTTTGTACACCTATTTCATCCCTATTTTCTTTGCTCCTTCCGGTACTGTTGTTAACTCCCATGTATCGTTCTCTTCGATAGCTTTGATATACAATTTCATGGCTTCTCTCCACTTTGAAGTCTTGACAGCTTTTTCTAAAGATACGGGGTCTTCAGAAGCAGTGAACATCACCAAAATTTCAATCTCATCTTCCTCTAATAAACCTTCGCCTGACAAATAATCTTGCATCCAAGAAGGCTCTCTTCTGTTCCTCACTTGAGTTGGACTAAAAAAACCTTCTTTATTTGATTCACCGGATGGAGAATTGATACTTCTTCCTTTTTCTACTTTTTCATTTTCAACATTCACATCTTCTTCAGTTTGATCTTCTTGATTCTTGATTTATTCCTTATCACCCACTTAATACATTAGCTTTCAACTCATCAGTGCTTCTTCCCCAATCCCATTTCTCATCTTCAATAAATACCACGTTCTTACTAATTACCACATTCTTTGAAACTGGATTGTATAGCCTATAGGCTTTCGACTCCTCACATACACCCAACAAGACACATTTCTCCTTTTATCATCCAACTTTGATCCTCGACTGTCTGGAATACGTACATGAGCAACACATCCAAATACTCTAAAATAATGCATAGTAGGTTTATTACCACTCCAGGCCGCTTCAGGTGTTACCTCCTTCCCAGCTGAGGTTGGACTCCAATTCAATATATGTATCACCCAATTAATGACTCCAGGCCAAGACTCCTTAGGAATCTGTTTCTTTGATAGCATGCTATGTACCATGTTCATGACTGTGTGATTTTTTCTCTCTACCACCCCGTTTTGTTGGGTTGTGTACGCAGTAGTAAGATGCCTAGCTATTTTATTTGCACTAAAAACCTGATTTAACTTCAACGAGGTGAACTTTCTACCTCTATCAGTAGGTAGACAACAAATAAGATTACTAGTTTCCCTTTCAACAAGTGCTTTGAACTTCTTAAACACATTAAACGCCTTATACTTTTCTGACAAGAAATAGACCTAAGTCTACTTACTATAGTCATCAATAAAGTTGATTAAGTACATTTTGTGACTATGTGATTTAGACTTGATGGGTCCGCAGATATCGACATGAACCAATTGAAGACGTTGTGAGGCTCTCAACATGCTTATCTTAGGAATTACTTCTCGGTGCTGTTTTCCCACCATGTAGTCAAAAAACACCTTTGATGGAGCTTTGAGAATTGGTAGTCCTCTCACCATTTTCTTGTTGATAAGAGTTCCCAGTCCTTAGAAAAAAAAGATATCCAAATCTACAGTGCCACAAATGCGAGTTGTCTTCAGTCACAATTTGAAAGCATGTTGTGGCTTGAGGCATCACTGAAACCAATATAACGAACATCATATTTGCTAACATTGTAGACTGCATAATTAATCCCCTCATTGGATGATAAAGGTTGCACATCCCATTTTGAATTAGAATGGGAAAACCTTTTTCTCGCAGTTGGCCAACGCTCAAAAGATTATTCTTTAACTCAGGCGCAAAATAAACTTCGGTGATTACATGAGTCATGCCACCCACTTGAAGTCTGATATTTCTTTACCCCATCACCATCATCTTTGAATTGTCTCCAAGCTGCCTGAACCTTTCATCAAGATCTGAGAAAAATTCATTGGTACCACACATGTGGTTGCTGCACCCAGAATCTAAAAACTATACATTCTCCCTTGTTGAGTTGTTCATCTTGACATAAGATATTAATAGCATCTCTTCGTCTTCGTCCAACTCATCATAGTTTGTACCGTTCCCTAAACCAGGACATTCATATTGAAAGTGACCTAATTTAAGGTAGCTGAAGCATTCCACAAGAGCTTTATTGAAAGGCTGCCTACTACTGCCTCGACCTCTTCCTCAGAAACTTCTACGAGCTCTTCCTCTCTCTTCAACTTTGTATTCGTCTCTTCCTCTACTCTTCTCTGAATTGGTTATGTTTAAAACATGTTCTTTCTCCTTCTGTCCATGCATCCTCTGTTTGTAGACTAACATGTTGCTTTGAAGTTCATATATGGTCATGGTAGAGAGGTCATTGGACTCTTTTATCAAACACAAAACAAAATTGAACTTGAGAGTCATCAATCTCAAAATTTTCTCAATGATCACACTCTACTACTTTCATCTTATTTGCAATGGTTAGTGTCTTGGCGAAGTGTTCATCCACTTTTCACCTTTCTTCATACCAAGAATCTCGAACTCCCTTCTCAAAGCCTGTAGCTGAGAACGTTTCACCTTCGTAGAGCCTTGATATTTTGGTCTATTCGAGTCTCAGATGGCCTTCGCAGTCTTCTTATTGAGAATGGTCTCAATAATAGTTCTATCTATAGCGTGGAATAGATAGTTCTTGACCTTTAAACCTTTTAGTTTTAGATCTGCAATGGTCTTATGCTGTGCCTCTGTTGCCCCTTCTGCTACTACATGTATCTCGTTCTTTATCAAGTCCTAATACTCCTTTGACCTAAGGAAATTCTCCATGAGCATAGGCCAACGATCATAATAACCATCGAACCTTAGAATCAGGCCCCTGTGATGGTGGCTCTGATACCATTGTTAAGTCACTCACTAAAGTGTTGAATAACTTACTGTGTTTGGGAGATAAAACATACTCTTATTCAATAAACAGTGGCTTTATATAAGCCTTTTACAAAGAAAATAGAAAACAAACTCCACGTTAAACACTCCTAAAAATGTGGCAAGAGGTCTAGACCAATTCAAATACTAATATGCACTAACAACTTACCCCAACAATTAGGGGATTATTAACATAATATCAAATATAAAGTAGTAAATACAATTAAACTTTAATGCTTCAACAATATTTGGGTTTCTGTAATGTAAACTAAGAAGCAAGATTTCCTAAAAGCAATGGCTGTTGTTTCAAGTTTCGATTCCAAACAGAATATGCATGAACACAAGGAGAAAATGAAGACTCCTAACAAGAAAGAGAACCAATCCCAGAACCCATGGGAAAATGCTTTGTCTCCATCGCCGAGTGACATATTTTTGTGGCTAGACCTAATTCATGATTATGAAGAGTTTTACACGGCTAATAACATCTAAGCGTCCCCAACTATAAATACAGATGTCTGGGATGAATTCAAAGAGGTTGCTTCATTGTACTACAATTGACAAACATATTCACATCATCTTTTGAGAGATCCAAGAACATAATTCATTGGTGATATTATTCATTCTTGAGATCCGGCAACCAAGTTTTGGGAAAACATCAAATTAAAGAATCCAAAACATCTACTTCCTAAACATCCTTAGGAAGGTATTTTCTTCGTTGAACTTCAGAGGCTGATGGAGATTGAGAAAGGTTGGACTACAAGCACTGGAAAAGCACAAGAGTTGAAGATTCTTGGAAGTCCACTTGGAAGAGACAAATGAAGAAGATTGGGAGTTTGGAATTTACAGCAGATCTTGAAAGCTACAGGAGGAAGATCGAGAGATCTAGCAGGTTGACTAGATAGTATCTACAATAGCAGATCGTGAGTCTGGAGGAACGACAGATCTTGAAGACTACAGGAATTACAACATTGGGAACTAGTGGAATTTGCTAAGCTGAAAATGGACTGTAATCCATATTGTCTATAGTAGAGGTAACTTGTTTGGTCCCGGAGTTTTTACCCAGTTGGGTTTCTCCGTCATCAAACTTTGTGTTACTTATTGCTTTCTAAATATTACAACTACGGTAATTCAACTTAGGAGATTGTATTGTATGCTTAATCATCTAGAAACTAATTAAAAGTGACTTGTTGCTTTAATTAGTGTATTTTCGTACGTAAGGTCAAACTTAGTTAGTAAACTACGTAATTTTTAATTGGTATCAGAGCTTAAATTCGGGGTCCTGACCTTAGATTTCTAGATGAGTCTCATGCATACACTTCTCTATTCACTCTCCACTCAAGTGGCACTACTATATATCTACTTGTTTATTTGGATGACAATATTATCACAGGTACCAACACTAATATCAGCGCTACATTGATCTCCTGGCATTAAGATCTTTAATCAAGGATCTTAGCACCTTGTCTTATTTTCTCGACATTGAGGTTCTCACCACTCCATCTGGTATATTGCTTACTTAAAAGCGCTACATCACTGATCTTCTTGCCCAGACGAAAATGTTTGGTGCAAAACCTCTAATCCATGTATATTTTCCTATTTTCTGTGTTTTAGCTAGATCAAGGTTGTGTGTGTGTGTGTGTATATATATATATATATTCATTCTTTATCAATGGAAAAGCCAAGTCATTGTTTCTCAATACTCTACCTTCTATTTCAACATCTTTCACAGTGGTGTCAACATTAAGCTTCAAAGAATCTATTTGTGGTGATTTCCATCTGTGCTCCTATGAACTACCCTAAGGTTAAAAAAAATCCCTTTGTCATAAACCTTTGCTTCACTTCTCTAAACTCCAAAAGAGAGTGCATAGCTTTATGCATAATATTATCTTGCCGATGGTGATGGCAACAAAACAACTCCGAATTTCTATCTCTCCCAGAAAAACTATAAAGTCACTCACAAAAGTTCAATCTCCTCCACCCAATAAATCTTTGAAAGCTTTTAGTAACAAGCCACCAACATTACTTTTGGTATAATTCTGTGTGGCCTCTTCTACAACTGCAGTGTACTAAAGCATGTAATATTACTTTAATATCTTGTGCACATTTTATCTTTTGATAAAACAGATCTCTTAATTAACACAGTTCTTTTATTTCCCAAGTTATTTGTATAAAACCTTCATTTCACACAAAATTGTTTAAATCATTATATAAATTTTATATGAAAATGAGTCAAGAGCTTAACTCAAGTGGTAAGAACAAAGTCTTACCAGTTAATTGAATTATAGTCTCACTTATGGTGGGAGAAATTTCAGAAATAATTGTGAAAACAAACAAGTTGCTAAGATTTGGTAAATTCAAATTCTCGTGCAACCAATGCGTTTGACATATATTTATTGTAATTTTCGTTACTAACACAATCAAATAATAGGAACTTGCCAAAATAAGTATAAATTGTTTTCCTCAATTATCATAGTGAGGAAAATCAGCTCATATGGTATAGATTCTTTAAAATCATATATTTTTCTCCAAACTCATTTCTAATACTATATTATTTTAATAAAATAATTTTGTATGTGGACTCTTAACTTTTTTACTTTTTAATCATACATTTTAAAAAAATTATTTTTCACAAAATTTATTCTAAAAAAATTTATATCACTCCAAAAATCGCTAAGCCCCTATTCGAGCACCAATTTTCGGGGATAATGTATTTTTTAATAATGATTTTTTGGATAATGTGTGGTCAAAAAATAGAACAAAATTTTGGATTACGTATAAAATTATTTTATAGAAGAATGTGTGATTGAAAATGAATTTTGAAAAAAATGAGCTTTGAGAATAATGGGCCTCAAATAGGAGCAGAATTATCAGACCTCATTTGAATACTAGTCTATTGCTCGTGCAATGCAAGGGCAATGTTATTTCGAAGGTAATATTAGCGTTTCTAAAAAAAAATATTTATTCATTTTTTGGTGGATTTTCTTAAGCATTTAATGCATAATGTAACATTTTTTCATGTACTCGCTTTTTTAGAGTTAAGAATTATAGATACTGAACTTTATTATCAAACGTTATGAAAATAGGAATTAATAACGAAAGAACATAATATTAATTGAATGACAAATGGAACCCAATAACATTGAAGAATTGCAAAAAAAGTTGTAATCTTAGATGATAAAAATTATGAAGGTAATAAAAGTACATTCTTCCTCCCTTCCTCTCTTCGCATGGGATATGATGTAAAATTTATTTTATATCCTACCAACAGGTACGAATGTGAGCTAAATAAAAGAACTCTTGATAGTTTTTCGTTCTAATTTGAGAAAATGTATTTACTAGCGTAGTGATGAACTATGCTAAATTTGGCCTTAAAATTCTGTGAGCAGCTTTTATCACATTCGTCAACATCTTCAACAATCCTTTTGACAAGCCAACCCAATTAAGTGCTTTCTACATAGGCTTTACATGCTATCAGAATATCACTAGAATGCTTGCAGAAATGTCCTATCACAAAGTCCTCGAAATGCTACGAGCAACACAACACAAACTTAAATCATTATATAATGAAATCGTCACCCAAAAGGAAATAATAAATTGAAATTAATTACCAAAATATGTAAGGATTGAAATACCTAATAATAACAGTAGTACATAGAAGGATCTCAATTTCATCTTACCTTCGGTGGCCGCCTCATAATGTACACCATCGTTTGGAGAGAATGGATAAAAGTGTTTTCATTGTATGCTATGGAACACTTTTCTCCAGTCGCTGAACCACTCATATTTGCACGTCTAGACTTATTAAAATAGGGCTTAGCATTCAAAAGTAGGCCTTGTATAAAGACTAAAACATGTAGCATAGTTGATATATCATGGATCAACTTCTACTTTTGACTACCACTCCAAGTGCTGAGAAGGCTTAGGCATACTTTGCCACAATTGTACAAGTTTTGATTGATGCGAAGTCCACCAGAGTGGTAATGGACTTGCTGCAACAAAAAGTGAGTTAGCATTAATGGAAGACAATGTATTGGCATATTCGTAAGTGTAAAAGGGGTTGGGCACAAAAATATCTAAAACATACAAGTGGAATATTGGGATAGCTTCCAAGAAAGAAGATGTCGAAGAAAAAGAGACCATCATGGTACGGAATTTATTCTACTCTTACTATTATAGCCCTCGAAATATTCATTCTGAATTCATAGACATACATAAATATGGTATTTGATAGAGTGTCAACAAAAATATAGAAGGTGAGGAATATATTCATTCTAACAAACTCAACAAAATGATGGTAACGCCATTAGTTTTAACAAAATGCACATGGACTATAACTAAATTTGCTCAGATATCATCATAAATTGATCCTGAATTTTCAGAGAGCTTACCAGGAAAATCAGGTAATATCTTGAAGTAAAAAATTGTAGGGTCCATAAGTATGATTAGAAGCTCATAGACAAAATGGAAATGATTGAAATTAAAACGAATTATGGTTAATGGGAAAACTTATACCATTCATTAATAACGATTAGACAAAAAAGTAATAATAACTAACATGTTATCAAGAGTATAGGCATGAGAGTTTTTGAAGTTTTCTTAGCTATAGTTACTTCCATCATGGTTGTAACTTTAGAGTACTATGTTGCCATAAATCCAAGTAAGTGTGAAAAATATACACAAATATCATAAAGCCTGAAATATTCCAAATCTAAATTAGTTATAAAAATAAGAAATAACAAAAACCAGTAATATAATTATAACAATGAGCGACTAAGATATGTGACAAATACTTACGAATAAGTTATATTTTTACAAATGAATGAATGAGAGAATTTCTCTGTAGACAACATTCTTCGTACATGTAATGTGTAAATTGTAAGCGCTTGATGATTTCAGTAAAACCTTTAAAAATTTGCTTATTTTAGCTCTGACAATTCTACATAAAGTTGACCATGACAGAAAACTGGTTCAGGAAGATACAAACCAACGTAATTAAGTGTTTGACCTTGTGCTTTATTTATCGTCATTGCAAAACATGGTCTAATCAGGAATTGAGTTCTTTTAAAATAAATTGAAGTTTGATCATTTTTCAGAGGTACAAAAGGAATGCTTGGTAAGAAAACATGTTTTCCACAATATTCACCAGTTGTAATTTCAGCAAAAATTATATTCTTATCAAATTTTCTACAAGTAAGGCGTGTTCAATTGCATAAGCCTTCAAAATGATTGATGTTCCCCAATAACATTACATGACATTTTATCTTAAGCTTCAATTCATGAGGTGGAATACCATTTGGAGTCAAAGTGTTCAAGAAATCTTCATGTAGGCTCTGTTCTGATTTGTCAATTGCTTCATCAAAGCTATAATATGTGAAAATTGTACTAGGAATCTGATCAAGTAAGATTTTGTTAATATGATCAACACATTCATTTCTAGGCGTAATAATTACTCGATTTCCCATCGTATGTAAATTATCAACATATGCTTCTATATTTGGGAAAACATGATTTATCAAAACTTTCAAAGATGTAATTTCATCTTCAAATGATACAATTATATTGCTCGGAAGCTGAATGCAGTTACAACTGTGTTCGTCATCTGTTCCATTTCCAACTCTAAGCAAATAATCTGAAAATGTGGGATCCAATTTTGCTCGCATGTTCTCAACCAACGGTAGATGTGAATACGAAGGCCATAAGTCAGAGAAGACTAAGCTAGCTTTTATTATGTCTTCTTTTTTTTTCCTCTCGGTATCACTGGTAAAACTTGTCTGAAATTTCCTCCTAGAATGACAACTTTTCCACCGAAAGGTAAATTACAATCAGTAATATCTCTGAGCATTTTATCTGCGACTTGAACGGCACAATGATTCACCATATGTGCTTCATCCCAAAGTATTAATGTAGACATTTTTAACAAAGTCCCTAAAGCCGATTGTTTACTAACAGAACAGATAACTTCACCAACTGTTTCCAGAGGAATTTTAAATCTTGAATGAGCTGTTCGACCTCCAGGTAAAAGAGATGCAGATACTCAAGAAGATGCTGTAGCTAAAGCAATTAAATTTTGAGACATTACGCCTGTTAGGAGAGCTTTATATAAAAACGTTTTGCCCGTTTCTCCTGGACCATTGATGAAATAGATCCCACTTGATTTGGAATTTACTTTTTCCATAATTGTATCATACGCAAATTATTGATCATTATTTAAGCTTGATGTATATGTATTGCCTCCTTCTATATTCAAATTTGTTGTCTCATCTGCAACCATTCTTCTCAACCTTTCATTTTCACCTATATTTACACTGAATGATACTATTTCATAGTCATTTATGATTTTACCCGATGATTCTAAAATAGAATCGATGTCTTCTAAAGCTCGTAGTTCAGCATCTCTTGAAAGTATATTTTCATATACATAATCATTGATCATATAAACTTTAAATTTATCCCACAGTAATTTTGGATGATCAGAATTGCAAAACGTAAGAAGTATAGAAAAAAGACGTCTTAAAAAAGTAGGCATTTTATAAATAATAGCTTCAGACAAACATTCTTCACAATGATTGTCTCCGCCTAACAAACTGTGTAAAAGTGCTCATTCTCGATATGTATTAACAGTGACTCCGTTCAAAGTTCGTAAATCATGAAATGATGTTGGACCTCGAATATGATTGAGAAGAACGAGTAGGAAATATTGTTCTCCTTCAGATGGATTCGCTACGACAATTCGTCCTATAACGTGTTTTCTTCTGGGAGTCTAAATCTTCGTAGTTGAGTTCCAAACAAAATGGGTTGGAAAATCTCGATACAACAATGTACGCGCAAATTCATTTGCTTTATTTACCTCAAAAAATTCTGTCAACATTGTTCTTTTTGTATTTTCATTGTCAATAATAGTAGACAAATCATCTTCATTGTCATATCTTACTTGTTGATGATTTTCGATATGAAGCTGTAAAGAATAAACAGTTGGATAAATTTTCACCAAATTAAACGACAAAATCCTCCACATGGCTTCAGGTGGAGATATCCATTTAGCAGATTGATAAGTTGAGATTTCGTCGGTTTCTTTTCCTGTTTCATTTGTGGAAACTGAAAAATGAATACGATCATGTCCTTTATACACGTATTTGTACAAATACTTTACAACTTTAATAGAAGAACATACTTCAACATTAATGTGGCAGTCAAATTTTGCGCTCAAATAAGGATTATACGGTACAACCCATTGATTGTCTAACATTTGACATCTAACTTTAATAGAAATATCATTATCACGACGTTTATACAAAGGATATGAGTTATCACCGAATATAGTAGTATTACAATAATCCCTAAGATATTTATTTTTACAACTATTGTTTCCTTCCATACATACGTTTTTTGGATTAAGATATCCACAAGAGCCATGTATATTGTGTTTAACAATAAAAGAATGAAGATAAGGATATTCGTTTTCATTAGGAATTTCACAGCAAACTATCTTATCAACATCTAGAGCAGAACAAATTTTGTGGCCGTATTTAAAAATTAACAATAGATGTGCATGATGAAGTCCCATTTTTTGAAATTCAATAACATATATATGTGCAACAACCGGGCCTAGGATATTTTTTTTGTATAAATCATTTTTCAACTCTTCTAGTTTTTCTCTAAATATATGCACAATTAGATCAAGACGATTTTGAATCTCATCATTGTGTTTTAGTTCTTGCTTAATCTCTGACCAATTTGGATTGCATGTTATAGTCAAGAAGATGTCTGATTTTCCATAACGCTGTACAATAGCCATTACATCCATATATCTCCTTAACATATCTCTATGCCCACATGTAAAAGATTGAGGTAAAATAATTTTTCTTCCAATTTTGTACCCTCTTGTCTCTCCATTTTGAACGCTATCTATAATACCTAGGTAAAGTTTAGCTCGAATTTGACTTTGGTTGTTACGAAAATAGTCTAACTGTGCAGTTTCGATCTTCACATACATATTTACAACATATTGCTGGAACAATCTACCACTGTGAAGTAAAATAGACTTACCGGAAGGCCTGATTTGCAATTTATATGAATAATATTCTCGACAAGAAACTTGTGATCGTTTCTTCATTCCATTAAGCACTACAGAAAAGAAGTCATCAATTGATTAGAACATTGACGATGCAAAACTTAGGTGAATGTACAATAACATAAATTTGCAAACTTTGATTTTCCTTTTCAATAAATTCAGCTGCAGAGCTAACTGTATCAGGAAATTGAACAAATTCCGAAAAATGTTCAGTCCTTCTGTACCTCTCAATGCCTTCATGCCAACCGGGTTCACCATATGGAAAAAGTAGAGGATATTGCAAAGGATCATAGCAACCGTAGTAATAATGAACTCTATGTGAATCACCAGAATGATCATATATAGTAATGTCACGAAAGCGAATATTAGTATTTTCATCGTTTTCGACCCATATAGCAGCTACTTCAGATGAGGTAGGAGTATTAAATACTCTTTGATCAAGTCCTGGATCGCATCTTATATGTATTTGATGATCTCGTAAGTTAGTCATATTACTTAAAGACTGGAAAAATCTACTATATGGATTTACCTTCAGGATTTCAATTAGAATAGTTAAAGTACATTCATCAAAGTTCTCTGAAATTTTCATACGATTTTGAATCTCATTATCTGTATCGTAAAAATATAACTGCATATAAGAAGACTTATTGTTCTGTGGGATAAGTTCGTTTACGTAATGATATACTTGTCCTTGAACTCTAAATGTGCAAATACCTCGATATACTTTAAAAATCTCTTTGTCGTATTTGACACCAAATGAAGTGAAAGCAAAGTGGTTATTATATCTTCGTGCAATTTTTTTAAATACCAAAGGCAGATATTCTTTAGAAGTAAACAAGTTGTACAATTCAGTGGGTGAATCAGGCATAGAGATATGTACTTTTCCATTAGAACAACAAAAACCTTTACTTTCTCTATAATTTTTTCTTGCATCACAATATTTACAACTATTGCATGTCGGTAATACGTATGCAGTCGTTGGTATGTTCAATACATTAAAACCACTTGGTAATGTAAAATTGGAAATATGAGGTGTATCTTGGTTTGAAGTAGAAGTCTCAAAATCATGATGCATTATAGATTGTTGCATTTGTACATCATTCGAATTATTATGTCCAGATGATAGATGATTACCTATTCTCCTACGACGATCATTGCAACCACTTCGAAGTCGTTTTCGTCGGTACCTATTCCTTTGATTTTCTTGTTGGCGATGAGACATTGTTTCAAAACCACTCGAAGTATCCATATCAAATAGTTGGAGCCCAAGGTGACCAACATGAACTAAAAGAATTAAAGAATGTTATTAACATATTTATACTTTGAAATAAAATAAAATTGTAGAATAGTTAAATCAATTTCTCCATCACCAGATGGTATGAAAATGTCTATTACAATACTAATAATTTTTGTAGAATAATTGAACTCGAACCATAACTGTACAATAAAATAATCTTACATATGTTAAAATATACATACATATGGTAAAACTAAAATTTAAAATATCAAAATTTGTGAACAATGACTGAAAATATACTTTAAAAAGAGAAAAAATAGTATGCACAAAGAAAACTCAAAAACCAACAATTTATTACAAATTTATAAGTTACTATAAATAAATAACCACAATACTACATAAACATATAATATTATGAACAAAAATCTGAATAGTCCAGTTAGAGAAACTTACCTAAAATAGAGTGCACTATTGTAGTCAACTATAACCACCAGAAAAAATAATTGGACACTGTATAGAAGAGAACAATAAATACAAGTTAGAATCCACAATTTGTTAATATTAGTTAAATGGTAAATACTATAATAGAAACTTTAGAGAAAAAAAATATAAAGGTTAACTGCAAATTGAACTTTACAAAATCTATAAAAGAATAAAAAAATATTGTACCTGAAAATAGCACAGTTCAATTGATGTTAAAAATTATGACATTTTTACTTTGAGAATGATATCTTGCAACTGAAAAAATAAATTTAAAACAAATTTAATATAGACAGAATTAGGAATGACTAAAAATATAACAAGCGAAGAAAATCATAATCATAAGAAAAATTAAAAATCGAAGTATATGAAGTAAGTTACATATTTTTTGATTGAATGGACGAGTTGCGCCCATCTAGGGGTTCAAGGACATTGCCCCGACGGGGATCGACCTGCCCGGTCAGGTCGTGTAATTTGTGTAATGACATTTGATAAATGAATGACATTAAGTATTTTCTAATTATTTTGAGTTAAATTATTAATAAATGAATTTGTATTTATAATTTGTGTAATGACATTTGATATAAAAAAAAAAGCAAAAAAAAAAAAAAAAGAAAAGAAAAAATTCATCTCCCCGTGCGCACAGAGGGAGTTAGAATTTTTTTCCCTTCCTAGCTTAAGACGAAGAAACTAATTTTTTCCATTTTTAGATTAGATTAGATTAGATTATTTATCATCAAACAAACATTCTTCTAATACAAAATTTTACTTGAATATGCTTAAAAAAACACTACAAACAATGTCTCCCCGTGCGCGCACGGGGAATTTCCTTCTTTCCGTGCATGCACGGGGAGTTTCGTCCATTTTTCTTTCCTTTTTCCTATTCTTAGATTACAAAGATTTTTTTTCCTCTTTTTTAATATAAATCTAGGTATAATTTTATGTAATTATTATTCATTGTTATCATTTAATTAGTAGAAATTTAATGTTTCCGCAAAACTCTTCAATTGTCAATAATGCAAGCACTGCATTTTTGTTTGTCTGTACTAATTTTTTGGTTTTTGTAGACAAAAACAATTAACGCTAAATAACGGACAGTAAAATGGATACTTGAAGAATATTTTGAAGAGTGGAACATCTGTTTAAGAAGATAACCAACATACATTTAACCTAATAGAGATATGAACATACAAAAATACTGCTGAACAAAAATGACGAATGTAAATACAGATAAGTTTAGATACGGTATCTACAATATTATGTATATTCTTACTCTTACCGTTTTTAACAGAATTAATCTTAAATATAAAAACTATAAACATCCAAATTAAACCAATAAAAATTTTACCTGATGGTCTTCTTCCTTTTCTCCTCTTCTTTTTTTTCCCGAACTTTTCCTTTGGTACATATTCTCAGTGAAGAAGATATTTTTTTTTCTTTTTGTATATACAGACAAAGAATAAGAAAAATACCGTCACCGCCTTTCACTTGTGTAAATAAGTTGGTTTGCAGATGAAAGGCGGTAATTTTTTTGGCAGAGATTTTTTAAGCCCGCAAATTTATTTTAGCTCCCCGTGCGCGCACGGGGAGAGACGATTTTTTTATTTTTAAATTTTTTTTGGTAAATATAAATTAGTCAACAAAAATGGCTGCTGTAGCAAAAAATCAGATATAAACAGTAAATAATGAGGCTAAAGTGGGGAAAACTGTTAATTGGGTGAGATAAAATTGGGTTTGCTGAATTTCAAGTCTCTTGTCTAAACAAAACAATAAATGAAGGAATAAAAGGGGAAGTTAAAATACGTCTTAAATGAATAATAACCAAAGGGATTCCCTCTTTTAAGAGAAGAGGGATTTTGCTTAAATCTTAAAATATCAATACGAGCTCCACCATTTTTAAAAATATTTTTTTTCTTTTTTGTGGAATGCATTTTGGAATGAAAGATTAATGGATAATGTGTGATTAAAAATGAAGGAAAGTTTTTGGGTTACGTGAAATTTTATTTTATTGAAAAATGTGTGATTGAAAAAAAGAAAGAGAAAAATGTATTTTGAAAAAAATGGGGGCCAAATAAGGGCAAAATATTTTTTTTTTTCGGGTTTGTTTACAGAAAAAATTATAAGTTTACGTGAAAATTTATTTTATTCAAAAAATATAGAGTAAAAAATGAATTTGAAGATGAATAAAATTTAAAGAATGAGTAATGCTATTTAGCTCAACTAGGGTTACAATCTCATTCTATGTGGCGATAGATGATGAGCTAAATGAAATGCAAAATTAAATTATTTAATTAATTCCACATATCCTACATAAATAAGAGTTACTTGGTGGTTACTGTTCATAAGCCGAGTTGAGCCAAATGGATTTATGGCTCGGCTCGGCTAAGCCATCTAAGCTGGTTTTTTTTTTTTTTAACGTTTAATTCAGTATTTTTATATCTCAACTCGGCTCGGCTCAGTTAAGCCAAATGTTGAAGTGCAACCATGATAAATATATGATCGATAAATTCTAAATATAAAAAATAATTTTACATTAATTGTAAAACGTAAAGTTGTGATTATTTATGTTTCTTTTCAATCTCAACCTCATTCCAATGCCATTTTCTCGAACTTTATTTTCATACAATTTTTCGTTTAATTCAATATTTCACAATATAAATATCCATTTGGTTCGATTTAATTTTTCTAAAAAAAATTTAAAATGTAATCATAATAAATATATTGTCGGTTAAGTTTAAACATAAAAATTATCTTAAATTATTAAATGTAAAATCATAATCGATAATTTTTCTTTTTTATCCCACCCTCAACTCACATACTTATACTAATTTTTCTCAATTTCATTTTTCTTCAGTTCCTACGATTAAAAATGGTAAATTTATGGCGTCAAAATGGATGTTGAAGGAACTCAATGATTTTCAGAAGAATCTTCCTACATTATGTAATGCTGGTAGACAAAACATTTTCTATGAAGTTGATTATTTTGAATTTTTTAAAATGGATTTAATGTACAGTATCATTAGAACATGTTGAAAAGATATTCGACGGAATTTATGAAATTAAGTGATTGTTTGTAATTCTTTTTGCCTCTATGATGGAAGTTTTCATTGTGTTGTGGTTTTAATACTAATAGAGACCCTTGATTTGTCCTAAATTCTATACTGTATTATTATTAATTAATTAGTCTAGATTACATAAGTCTTGCGTAGGGTTTTGATAAATAAATTAAATACTTGTGCAACTAATACATGTAATTGAAGATTCTATAAGTACAAGATGAGTGAGACATAATGTCTCACCTCAATAAGTAAAAAAAAGAGGGTTAGATTGAACTTCATTATCTCTTTAATAAGATATCAACACCTAATTATCTATATATTTTTTTTTTAAAAAAAGAAGAGACCTTCAAACGCAAAGTTTAGAAAATAAACTTTGAATAAAATCTCTTATTATTTTTGTCATCTATCATTATTTCAAGTTTTTTAAATTTAATGTAATTAATGTTTAAGATAAATAATTTTTTTTAGAGTTATTATATAGCTAACTATACTATGTATTGCACGTGGGTCGTACTAGGAATTTAATACAATATTAACGTATTGAGATTTTAACCGGACTAAATAGGATTACTGTTATTGAATAGGAATGATTCATTATCTCCATCCACGTGGCCTTCAAAGATTTTCATATAAATAGGCCATGACTATAAGGCCATTTTTTTCCCACTCTTTCCAGGTTTTTTTAATTTTTTGTCTTTCTTTTTCTTTCGAGGCCCATTTCGTTTTCTCTGTCAACAATTCCTAATCAATTTCGAACCCTAGAAAGTATTTATCCCTCTCGATTGAGTAAAATCACGATCATTTGAAAAATGGAGAACCAGAGGTTGAAGCAACAGCAGCAGCAGGCGTCGATGCAGCAGGCTTTCCTTCAACAGCACTCTCTTTATCATCCTGGACTTTTAGCTGCTCCTCCCCAGGTTTAACTTTTTCTCTTTATATTTTTTATTTGATTAATCATCATTTTTTTGGTAACTGTGTTTACTGAGTCTCTCTACATATTGCGAACTTGCAATACTGGTTTTAGAAAATAAAATCGTTTTGAAGCGATCAGTTCTTGTTTTCTCGTGGCTATCAATTATTTTATTGCGGTTTTTCTTCTTTGTGATTGCAACATGTCAATGAATTTGAGATTGATGATTGTTAGTTTGCTCTCCAGGGATTTCGATTTTGTTATGATTGTAGATTCAAGTCTCGTGGAGAAGTGGTTTGGGGAAGCGCAGTTTTTTCCCTACCTTGTAATCTACTGGATAAACCAACAGAATGAAAAATATCTAATCACTTCGGATGGGGCTGCGGATTATAATTGTCTATGGATTATCTTATTTGAAATATGCTGTTCAATCAGGATTCAGGGCTGATTAGTTATTGAAAAATTGGTGTTAGAAGGAAGTACAAAAAATTTGGGGACCTCTTCTATACATTTGTCCTTTATTTGAGAAACACGTATTTTCTCACGAAACAATTTATCTCTCAAAGAGTACACTAATTAGTTCAGTGTTTGAACTGTTTAGATGGGCACACGTGTGTCTTTAGTTGGTACATTTTTTACACGTTTTTACACTTGCTTAATTCTTGCCTGTTACATCAGGTGCTGCTCACAACACCAACCACTCCTATACCGCGAACGAAAGCCATCGTTGAAGCTTCAGAAGGACTTGTCTATGCAGATAACATTTCTGGGAAAACTATGCAGATCTTTGTGAAAACCCTAACCGGCAAGACGATTACTATCGAGGTTGAGAGTTCTGACGTAATCGATAATGTGAAGGACAAGATCCAAGACAAGGAGGGCATCCCGCCGGACCAGCAACGGCTTATTTTCGTCGGAAAACAGTTGGAGGACGGTAGAACCCTAGCCGACTACAATATTCAAAAGGAGTCTACTCTGCATCTTGTCCTCCGCCTCCGTGGTGGTGGAACTTGGAGGATCCCTTTCGTTGCTAATCACTTGGTGAAAAAAATTTCGCAGCTTAACCAAAAAGCGGAGAAGGAATTGATAAAAACTTGGTCCCGGGGTTCTACTATTATTCCTGAAATGGTGGGCCATAGGATTGCTGTTTACAATGGTAAGAAACACGTGCCTTTTCGTATATCAGAGCAGATGGTTGGCCATAAATTGGGAGAACTTCGCCCTCGTCGTCAAGCAAGAAGAGAAAGAGAAGTTCAGCAGAAGAAGGGAACGAAGAAGAAATGAGAGACAACAAGGAAACAGCAGGAGCAGATTTTTATCAACTGTCTTAAAGACCATCACGCTGTGTGCTGCCTTCAAGTTGGCAAATATTCAAGTTTTTCATGATATTTAATGATTTTGCCTTAATATTTCTCATTATGAATAAAATTTTGACATTGATGCAGTTATGTTTTTGTTGTTGAATGATATCAATTGGCATTTTTGTATCTTGATGATTTCAATTGCCACTGAGTATGAGGTCCTCGAGATAATATACCTTAAAGTTAGAATGAAGTTAAGTTTTTGCCATCTCACCGTTTAATTATGTTAGGATTTTGTGTTGACATTATTTTAGGCTCCAGTCTGTGCTTGACAGCAGCAGAATCAGTTGCAGCAACGATTGTGGCAGATGAACAGCAATAATCTGTCGCGGTCCGCATTAATGGGGCAAACAGGGCACCTGCCCATGTTCTGGTCAACCTGCAGCGGCTGCAGCACAGTTTAATTTGCAGATTCAATTTTTAACTTCGGCGAGGAGTCTTGATAATGACACAATCATCTTTGTAACTCTTACGATGTGTTTTGTGTTTTCTTGCTTTGGATTTGTACGGATGAGTGCACTTTTGTGTTTCACTATGAAAATTTGATTTGGATGTTGGTTATTTCTTTATATGTTTACATCTTTATATGTGTATATATTTAAGATGAACAGAATATTGGGCAGAGAAACTGGGTAATACTGGTCGCTGTTGTGCAATCACATAAGTTTCGCCCGAGACAGAAGGCAGGATTGATGCAGGGTTCTCAGTTCCATCCCGGTAATTCTCCTGGGCAGTCTTTGCAGGGAATGCAGGCAATGGGAATGATGGGCCCCCTCAATTTATGTTCTCACTTTAGAACAAATGGGACGCTTACTTGTGCCCAGCAAAGGATTAACCCTGGGCAGTTGAGGCAGCAACTATCACAGCAAAATGCACCCATCAATAGTCAGGTACAATTTTTACTGTTTTTGATCTCATACGATCTTCATTTTATCATTCTTCTCTGAGTGATACAGGCAAGTGCCCTGGCTATTGTTTTGCTGTTCGATTCATATCTGAGTCTATCTTGTGGTAACTTAATTTGTCTCTACCATGGCACAACCTTGACGAAAAATAAAATGCCACACTAGGAAGAACTGGAACAATAATTTCCAAGATTTGTCTTCATGGAGGGATGCATGAATAATTTTAAGCCTTCTAGTGATATTCAATTTTATCTGTTTTGATGGCAAGTATTGTGATTGTGGATTAAGTCACTGCTGCATTAGGTTAAGGCCCAGACTAGCATGAAACGTCTGGTATTTATTAACCTTCTCTTTCGCTTATCTTATTTTCTTGCACAATCGACTGTGTGCTTTGTGCTTCTTCTAAGAGTACCAAACATTAATTTTGGTGTCTGTTCGAGTTATCATAAAGTCTTTTCCTTTTGCTGGTGATGTTTCTTTAAGCATCAAGGCAAGCTTGTACAATTTTTTTTTTTCTCCCTTAGTAATGGAAAGTAATGATAAAGAATACTTATTGGCAATTATGATTTACACAGGTTTGCTTCCTCACTTGTCGTAGTCACGTTTGGAAATCTTATTTAATAATTTCTGAAAAATTGAAAGGAAAGAACATAGTCAAATATTTAATTTAAAGTAATACTGGACCACACTCACATCTGTACCTTCAGTAACATACACGAGCTCCTCATGGCAGTGGTTATTGAACTTTCAAGCCAGTGGGTTGTTTCAGAAAGGTGGGTAGTTTGAAGCAGACAATATCATGTTAGGGAAGGAAACAATTGTTTAAGTTATTGCTATCAATAGCTTATCAAAGGTTGAGTGGAGCATCAAAATTATCGTTAGAACTAGCATAGTGGGATATGTGGATTTAAAAGAGACACTTATCTGAGGGGATCTTGATGATAATTTGGATGCATATGTTAGAACTTGTTTTTTGATCCACTTTTTCCTCCTTGAGATAACTGTGAGGGTCTGAGGGATATGCTCAAAATATTAACATTATTGTTTTATATATTTATTTTTTATGTCATTTTGTTTCAATTTGAGGTGATCCCTTGATTTCATTTTCGTATCAAGTAATAACTTGAATGGACAAGCAAGGATTACCACCACAATGGTTGATATGTGAGTTACCTTGGTGATCAACAAGAAATGTGATAAAGTACCTCTTTAAGGACTATGGTCTAAGAATGCATGTATGAGGGGAAGAATATTTAAATATGTTATTTAAGTTGACAGTTGCACCAAGGGAGAAGACAGTATATTCAGATTTTGCCGAATAGATTTTGTTGTATTATCAGTCATTGATCCTTTATTGCTGGAAACTTTAGTACCTGAGATTCGCTTCATCATCCGTGATGGGTATACCTGTAGTTTGGTTTAGAGTAGTATTATTGCAAGCAAAGTATCTCATTAATGCTCAGTTTGTTTCCATGGAAAATGGTGGGAAGAAAATATGAATTTCCTGGATTCCTACTTGTTAAATTGATATTCTTTCCCTTTTCTTCTTGGTTTTTGGAAATATCTCAATACTTACTCTTGCAAAATTAGTCCTAAAAAGAGTTCTCCTATAGTTTTTTGAAATTTTAGTTCAACCAGACGAGTAAAAAGTCTGACAGGTTACTGATCTTATAGTTGGCTTTCAATTTGGCCCTAAACTTTAATTTGTTCCAATTTAATCATCCAATTTTAAGATTTGTTTTTACTTCTGTCATTGAACTTCAATTTATTCCGCATTATTCACCCAAATATAAAATTTGTTTTACGTTGGTCATATTGTAAATCTTCTTGCAGCTGAGAAATCACCTGCCTGGATTAGCGTCAATTAAAGTTTACAAAGTACTCTCTCCAATATGGAAAAATATATGATTGTTTGACACATCAAATTTAAGATTAATTTTAAAATGGAGACTAATGTGGTGACCAATGTGAATCAAAACTCGAAGTTCAGTGGCTAATTTGGAACAAATTAAGTCCAATAACAAACTGAGTTTTTATTCACCAAACTGAGTTTCTTCTTAGTGGGCACAAATATTGTCACCGTCGTAAGTTCATGATTGCAAATTGATACTTTTACCCGCATCAATTTGAGAGGGGATGTCAAAGAGCTTGAATAAGATTCCGAACATCGTCGAAGATTATGATTATATTATTATAATTGTATTAGATATAGATAGATTATTTTTACCATTAATTAATATTGTAATTGATTGCTTCCATATTTAGTAGTTATTTTAGTCATATTTAATGAGAGAACCTCTTACAAAGAGGGGCATCGAGTCTTTTATTGAGTATATTTGACATTGTTGTGAGAGATCTGGCCATTTTCTGGCCACTTTCCTTTTGTACGAGTAGAAGGATTGATAAAAATAATAGTCGAAATTGGATGCCATTATTTGTTACCCATATTGAAAATAAGATTAACTAATGATTTCTAAAGAACAGGGGTTACATATCTTTTCCAATTTCATTTAAGAGTTCTTATGTCTAATGTCATTTGAGACCCCAACGAATCTAGAACTTCATTGGCTGGTGAGGGTGAGATTATTTCTTGCCGAGAAACTTTTTTCCCTGGTATTAAGTTTCAATTGCATCATGCACAATCTCAAGAACAGATGTTATTGAGCAGAATAAAGACGAGGACTTAAATTTTGTCACACTTAGCAAAAACACTCCAATCAATACTTCCAGTTTGGAGGTTCTGCAACGTATCACATTCTGATGTAGCTGATCATGCAAGAGAAATCCTAGACTCTGGGAGAGCAATACTTCCTGCATATGATGTGAGTAAATCACCATGGGAAGCCGTGACAGGTTATTTTATGAATTGCGATTTCTTCCATATTGATAACATGGAGTTCATTTTTAGGTAAGTCATTGGAAATTATGGTTGAGGTGCTTGAAGCATTTAGGCAAGCTATAAAGGTTTGTTTTATTGATTGATCTATATTTAGAACTATAGCATAGAAGCTGTTCTTCTTGTATTGTCAGTATAGGATGTATGAATTAATGTTGGTAAAATCCTTCATTTACCACAGGACAAGATTTTCTTTATTTCTATTAATTGGGGTTGGGGGGTGATGGGTGGAGGGCTAGTAATCTGGTCAAGATTTGTGTGACTGCCTTGAATACAGGTGAATGCTTATGACGAGATTCGCGTGGCTGATCTTGATATTGGTCCAAGCACTTTTTGACCCATGTAGCTGCTATTCTGATCACGCTCGGACTCTTAGACATCAAAATAGGAAAATGGACGAGGAGCTTATGTCTATTGATTGTAATAACCATATAGACGATATTGCTTGTAGAAACGAGATTAACATGATTGCCATAAAGAGCATAGAATCACAATTTTAAATCAACCTGAAGATGTGATAGGAACCTGGCTGCTGGGGGAGAGTCCAGGCCTCTCGAATAGCCTTGGAACTTCTTGTTAATTTTGTTCATTCAGTTTCAATACAAAATCAATTGTTCTTCCATTGTGCATCAGTGAAAATTACAATCTATCATTCTAGCTACTTGTATTTTCTATATATCCTGAGGTCTGATCTGCTACTTTTCTTCCGCAGAGATGCAACAATTCAGTTGAGGAGTTCCCGGTCTTATCCCCCAGACACCAGAGAACTGGAACCAGCAGCCAGATTCCTATCAAATTGGTATCAGAACATTGGTCTTAGGGCAATGGCAACAAATTTCAGCGAGGAAATTGAAGAGAGTTGGGGCACAATATTTAATCAATTGGAACAGATGATAAGGCGACTGGAAGGAGATCGAGCGAGGGGTTCTGGACTGGATTCACACGGCCGGCTAGAAACGTCAATATTCTATGGAGAAGTCACAGATTGGTGGGTGTCGGAGGCGGAGAAGATTTTCTCCAGAAATTAGTTATCGGAGGCAGAGAAAATCGAGGCGGCAACAGCCTGTTTTCACTGGAAAACATGGAATTGGTTTCAGGAGGTAGATCAACTACGACCAGTGCGAACATTGGATGAATTGAAGGGCTTGGTGTTGACTCGATTTTGCGTAAATAAGCTCTCTGGTGAAGAAGTGCCGATGGGAAGGCGTAGGAGTGCGGTTAACCGGGAGACATTGATTAATGAACAGTGGTGTCAATTAGAGGAGTTTACATCGCCATCGTCGGAGAGGGGATCAGAGCATGCCGTAGAAGGTGTCTTTGTGAATGGGCTGAATCACAAGATGAAGAAAGGGGAAGCAAACTTTTGTCAATGGGCTGGCAGACACGGCTGAAATTCATATAAACAAACAAATGGGCTTGGTTTTGGAGTTGGCCCAAAGAATGGGGGATACACTTTCCATGACCCAGATTCATTTGACTGCACCTGGCCCATTTAAAGGTCTATTTTTAGGGGGTGAAGAAAACGATATTTGGCGTCAAATTAAGCGCGAGGAGTTGCAGGTTTTTATTATCAATAAAGAAACTGATTGCTTGATTATGGATGTCGACGAAGGTCAAGGCTCCAGCGTAGGAAGTGATGGGATGGTAAATTGGTTGGAGGTTTTCCCAAATACTATAGCTAGTTAGATTGCACTGAGGACCATGAAAGGAGGAGGGAGGTTAACGAAGCTGGAGGCTGTGGTGATGATCCAGTATGGGACTAAACACAAATTTAATTCGAATAGCTGGACTCACAACTTCGAAAATTTGTGCACAGATGCGACTGGTTATGGAGTCTTAATGGACACTATATTAGTGATATTGGGTCTGTTAAAAATGTCTGCCAACTTCCTCAAATCAAGATCCATGATTTTAACATCATCTGTGATTTGGCTACTTGCAAAGGAATTTGTGTGGTTATATGATAAATTGACCGTACAGCCATAGCCTCCACCTTGAGGACAAGGTGGATTTTGGGGGGCAAGTAATGATAGGCCCCCAGTCTGGTTCACATATGCAAGGAGGAAGAAAGGGTTGCCAAGTCATCAGTAGTTAGTTAGATGGGGGGTAAAAATGTAATAATGTTAGTAGGGAATGTGAATAAATGTTGGAGGGAAAGGGGGCTGGGGGGATATCGAATTGCTCAGTTTTCTGTTAGGAAATGGGGGGAGAATCCAGGCCTCTCGAATAGCCTTGGAACTTGTTAATTTTGTTCATTCAGTTTCAGTACAAAATCAATTGTTCTTCCATTGTGCATCAGTGAAAATTACAATCAATCATTCTAGCTACTTGTATTTTCTATATATCCTGAGGTCTGATCTGCTACTTTTCTTCAGCAGAGCTGCAACAATTCAGTTGAGGAGTTCCCAGTCTTATGCCCCAGACACCGGAGAACTGGAACCAGCAGCCAGGTTCCTATCAAGATGTTGCTGATCTACTGAAATACAAAGCAAGGATAAAATTACAAGTTATGTGCATTCTGAAGTTATCCCTCCCAAAATGAATGGAGGAGTTGAAATGTGCAGACTCCATTTGTTGATTCTTAGATTTGTAAGCCAAAACTGCCCTTGATGAATGGAGATTGTACTGTAAATGAACTTGTTTACAAGGGTCTTGCACGCTGTGTTCTAAGCATTGCGATGCAAAATCCAGGGATATTGGAGGTATTTATTTTAAAACAAGCTTTTGGTATGCACTTGTGTCTGGGCTGCAGAACCTTTGATTTAATGAGTGGGTTTATTTGTTTAGAAAATGTTATGTGGTTTCAACTTGCTGCAATAAAACTGATCTTGAACTGCCCCAATTTTAGTGAACCATATCTAGTTTATGGTTACGCACTACCCGTGGCTTGCAAATTCTTTTAGATGAGGTCTCCTTTGGTATTTCTCTCCTTTTTGTGTTTATCATGTTTTTAGCTTCTATCTTCAATTAGTACTGGGAATAATGCTTCTTTTGTTGTTGTGATTAATATTGATAAATAAACACTGGCTGCGGTAAAGCTTTAATGTAAGTTTAATTGCTTCTTCATCTTTCTGAAATGGTATTGTTGGAAATGCTGAAATCAGTTTTTGGAAACCTCTTTCTTCAGCTGCTTAAAGTTGTATATTTGAAAATGTTCTTGTTAGATGGTTTTGAAAGGTTCCTTGAGTTCTGAAGTGGTAATAAGTGTAGCATGCAATATCTAATAATGTAATAATGAAGTGCTTAACAAACTTGCAGATAGTGTAATGAGAGGAATAATAATAACACTCAATGTAGATAACGGCTAAGATATAAGAGAAGATGGGGGAAGAATGTTGAATTGTTAAATCATCATCTGAGACACGTGACCTGATTTTGGGTTAGTATAGAAGAGGTCTAAGAGAACTAAAGATGAGATTTTGGTTATGGTTTTACATATGAATTCTGTACATTAAATTAACAGAAAAGTGGACATTTTAGATCTCTAACTTGCAAAATTTTGGCAATGGAGCTTATACTTGTGATTCTAATTTTACCTTGTATGATATAAAGAATATTAATTGTCAAACTAAATACCTTTCAGAGCTGCCAAAAATTGTTGGAGATAATATTTATGGATAATCACATCGTCGCCCACAAGATGCATTAGACGACCTCGGCTCAACCCCCTGCCATTCTGAGCGCCCTTTGCTAATTTCGCGTAAAAAGACAAAAGCCAATTTGCATAGAGAGCATTTCTATGCAATTCCCATGTGTACAAGTTTGTTGTAAGAAAGATGTATACGTGTAGGTCTAGGATTAAGACGTGGAAGTTTCTTTGAGAGGCTTTTTTACTTCAAGGAAATCGATGTGTCATAGCATTTTCAATTGGGTAATACCCCTTGTACCGTGTCCGGTACGTACCGGGCGCTGAGGTGGCGCTTGGTGATTGGTCGGGGCTGACAAAAATGTCAGCCCCCACCTATCACCAGGCGCCAGCTTGGCGCCCGGTACGTACTGGCCCGATACAAATAGGGCGGTCCTTTTCAATCTAAAGAAGAGTATATGGTTATAATCATACTAAGTTTCTTTGAGAGGCTTTTTTACTTCAAGGAAATCGATGTGTCATAGCATTTTCAATCGGGTAATACCCCTTGTACTGTGCTCGGTACGTACTGGCCTGGTACAAGTAGGGCGGTCCTTTCCAATCTAGAGAAAAGTATATGGTTATAATTATACTAAGTTTACTCTACCATTCCATGTTCAAATTCTTTGTTTTCAAGTTTTTGACAAAAGATTGGTTTGGAACTAAATCCATACAAGGAGAAATTCCTAGGTTTCCATGAGTATGTATGTATAGACTTTTGTAATGTGATCTCGATATCCTCTGGGGAAGGTTAGGGGTTGTTCTCTTTGTATTTCAATTTTGTATTTTGAGTTTCGAATTCATTTTTGCTTGTGTTTTGAGTGTCCATTTTGAGATTGTTGACAATGTGTTTTTTTTTTTTGAAAATTTGTTTTCAAAAATAAAAAAAATGGAAACCCCGTTTACTCTCTCTCTCAACAAAGCCCACCGTCACCACCTTCATCTCTTCCACCGCTAAAGTCGTCACCACAATCACCACTTTCACCTACAACCTTCCCGCTGGTTAAAGAAATCCCTAATTTAAACCCCATCGCTGCTACAGTCGTCGCCACCACCTCAAATCAGTTTTGGCCAGCGGTAAAATTGGCCTTGACCCATGGTTGGGTAAGGTGTACCAGGTGGAGAGGAGGCTAACCCACGTGGTCTGCGATCGTGGGACGGCCAGACATCGTCGAAATTTGCAAAACTCAAATAGCTTTTTTGGACTTTCACGAATGTTGTTCTTCTCGAATGAAATCTGAACATTGCAGAGTTGTTTGGGGTGGATTGGGGACATGGTTGGAGTCACCTGAGGATGAGCATTTGACTAGTGTTGTCGCACGACCTTGGGCATCACCGGATGTGAAGTTTCCAGTAGAAACATGTAGCGTCAGAATGGTTTTTTGACTTCCAATTTCTGCTGATTCTTATTGTTTCGTGGCTAATGAATGATTCAAGGTGATAGAGGGGAGTGAGGTGAGGTTGGTGGTGGTGGAATCCGATGGTCTAGGTGGCTGGAAAGTGACTTCCAATTTGTTTTTGCCGGCGGTGGTTGTAGTGGTGTTGTAGTTGTGGCGGCAGTGGTTTTCAGGCGGTGTAGTGGTGGTGCAGTGGTGGTTGGGTCGCGGTGGTGGTTGGCGGTGATTGAAAACACCCACAATGCGTTTTAAAAATTTTAGTTTCATTATAACTGAAAACACTTCTTCGTAAATTTTTAACTTATTTAAAAATGCGTTTTCAAAAATGGGAAAGAGAACGCGTTTTCACTGTTTTGAAAAATCGAAAATAGAAAACGGCTTGAAAATAGTAAAGAGAACGAGCGCTTAACAATTTTAAGAAAATTATGGTGACATTGGCATTCAGTGTGAGCTAAATTTATTTATTCATGAAAGAAGAGTGCATGGTTATGATCATGTAATTTCTGTACCATTTCATGTACAAATATTTTATTCTTCATGTTTTAGGCAAAATGTTGGTTTGCTAGGCTTGATGAGCACACACATTTGCCTATAAGAAAACTTGATTATTCTTCAAGTCAAAGGAATCAAATCAGGTGACGAATTTGTGTAAAATTATGACCTACGTGTCTATCAAATTATGTCAATATTTTCACATATTGCAAGCGATGTAAGGTGATAACCAGTTAAAGCTCTGAAATACTTTAATTATTCCATCAACACTATTGTTTTTGACTTGTTGTTTTCTTCACAGGAAGGATAATAATAATAATAATAATAATAATAATTTAATGGAAAGAAAAATCAAAATATATTTTACTATTTTATTAAATTATGCCTGAAGATTATAAATTCCAAGATCCTTCTCTTATTGAGGGAAAAATGTATTTTTTTCGTAGCTTCCTTCGTCCAATTTTGTTAGGCTACTTGGTTTGGCCTCGACTTGTTCTCGAACCTGCAAAAGCATATGGGGCTTTTTCCGGTTGTTTCTTTGGCATGAGAATTTTTTATATAAGATTCTTGAGAGAAACTTAACAAGGAAAATGTATTACAAGCTCTTCAAAATTAATTACCTTAAAGAAATTTTCTTATATATTACTTATTTATACTTGTGAGTTAAAAATTTATTTATTTTGACCATGAAATGGATATTATTATCAAAACAAGTAATATATTTTTTATTTCATTGTATCAATAAAAATATATTTGTTAGAACTTTGTAATGAATGTCAAAAAATATATTACCCATTTTGTTATGAGCGTCATGAGTTTAACCTGTTAAACTAAATCTCATTTGGCATAGAGCATCTTTTATGATATGAATTCATTGAAAAAATAAATAAATTTCAACCCACCCTAATATATTTGTTTGGCTCCGCCCCTGTCGAACCATAATCACATATGTTTAGATGGACTATACTTATTTATAAGCTTTTGGCAACTATTGAATTACCGAAATGCCCGTTGGGTATTTAATTGAATAGAGTATAGTCCTCCTCTCGTAGCATTCAAAGTTGGTCATGTTTCATAACATGCAATTTTCGAAAATATTCATGTAACGTGTACATGCAAACAAGCGCAGTCTTGGTCACAAGAAATTTAGAGTAAGCTATATATAATATTTTTATCACTACTTAGTATAACCCTCATTTAGTCGGCATGTAGCACCGGCGCGGCCACTCGTGCTGGATTTGTTGAAATTGTTTTTTTCCTCCTATGGCTGCCCGTGCTTACCTCTCATCCTTCCACTAGGGGCTTGGAGAGGACTGTACATGAACCAAAATGAAAGGGAAAAAGAGAGTTTATAGATTGCTTTGCTGACCAGAAATATGCAAGTAGCAATTTACAAATTGGCTATGACATCCAAGCTGTCGAAGTACTGAAACTGATTTACTAACTAATGACCTCCAAAATAAGTTACATATACGGTCAACTCCTGCATAAATTTAGAATGGAAATTAGGAACGCACACTAATCAACTCCACCAAATTCAACAAATTTGCTGACCCATTCTAAAGTCGAAGGATTCTCGTTGGAGAAATCAAAAAAGTCATCCAAATCAAAGCTGTTTTTTGAGTCCTCAGAAGAACAAGTAACATTTGATTTAGCTGTGTTAATCTTTTCTCCCATTGGCTCTTCACTCATGGAGTCTTCTTCTTTTCTTGAAATTCCGTCATTTGACTTCTCAATCTTCTTGCTCAAATGAGATTTCCAGTAATTCTTAATCTCATTGTCTGTTCGACCGGGTAATCTTCCCGCAATCAATGACCATCTACAACCAACGTCAGTAATGAAAAACTAAGTCTCGCTCTCAATAAATTTAAGGTGGTCGATTAGATGTTGACAAGATCAAATGATTGTCAAACCTGTTTCCTAGGAGTTTGTGAAGTCTGAGGATCAAATCCTCCTCTTGGTCAGACATACTTCCTCTCTTGATGTTTGGTCTAAGATAATTCATCCATCTTAGCCTGCAACTCTTGCCACACCGATTCAGTCCTGCATATACACGTATATATATATATATATATATAAATATATATTGAAAATTTAATTGTTCAAGCTAATACGTATATACTGATGAATATATAATTTGACCTGTGGTGGTGGCAATGGTTTTCCACCGCTTTGGGCCGTGGATTTCGACGGCTTCCACCAGTTTCCGATCCTCTTCCGCCGTCCATGCTCCCCTGTTGATTTTGTTCTTCGTTGGTCTCAATTTCTCAACTTTTGTGAGAGCCATGGACAATTTCCTGGCCTTAGTTGATGCACCTGTGCATTGCACGCCAGGGACTTGGATTTATATATTGCGGGTAGACTAATTTTTACGGGTATATATGTGTGAGTGTATATATATATATATATATATATATATATATATGTATATATATATATATATTTTTTTTTTTTTCAATAAAGTTGTTATATATGGGTCATGGGTGTGCACGTACCCCCCAATGGACAATGGTATTTATATATTTGGAGAAGACAAATATTACGGATCTTTTTTTATTATTATTATCCCTTCAAATTTTTTTTACTTTTTTTTTTGGGTTGACTTAGGAACCCGCAGCTACTACTTGTAAATGTACACTGAGTAAAACTTGCTTCATTTGTAGTATTCCGCAAATCACACAAGAGAGATAAACCATATTAGGCAAGTCCGGTGCGACGAGCTTGACCGATGAAGTATTGGTAGGAAATTTGAACTCGTGACATTCGGTCTTCGCGTTCATCTGCTCTACCAACTCGGCCACCCCGAAAGGGATACCTTCTATTTTTTGTAATTATATGTGTGGTGTGAGGGGTTTAGATGAGCTATGGAATTATTATCCCTTTCTTTATATGTGTTACGGGTCTTAATCTTCCTAAATAACAAAATAACCAAGATAATGTTTTTGAGACAGAGTAAATGTCAATTATTTAATTAGTGTTACTCCAATTTGCACTTAATGAAGAAAATATTTATATAATATAGTTTAAGTGGTTCAATATAGTATCAGAATAGCTAAATGTTTCTAGGCAAAAATTTGTTTCTCTAAAATCTCTCAAATGGATGGTATCATAAACAACTAATAAATTGAAACTCAATCATCAATCCCACAATGGCTTAGTATTTAATCTAGTTTTTAGTTAACCTAACTTTAATTGAATAACACAAATAAGATGATATAGATTATATGTACTGCTACAAGATTATAAGATCAACATTGAAGACTATGTAGTCTTATTATCATGCATAGATAAGTTTTATCTCGTTCATTTCAACTGTAACTCTCATTTTGAATCATATAAATACGAGTCTTGATTATCAATAAAATATACACTTAAGTTTTGACTCTTTACTTTTCTCTCTATTTATTCTCTTTTAGTTATTTGATTTTATAACACATTATCAGCATGAATGCTATTATCTAATTACTGATTTTTCTGAGAAAAAAATTAGCAATCAAAAATCTTTGCACCAAAGTTTTACCCAATTTCACATTGTAGTGTTTTAAATATTACACGTCTCTGCACCAAATCTCCTAATTCTACACTCAATTAAAATATTCCGTGTCTTGCACTCAATTTTAAAGATCCCCTATGCCTGCCGCTTACTAGAATATTATGACGAAATTTGCATATATGTCTTATGACATAATCATTACTTTTCTCCATTAAAATTTAGTTGCATGGGATTTGTGTAAAAAAATTGATCTGTAAGCAAGTGTTTGGATTCATATTCCATTAAATTTCTTACATCTCATTATGCATGTCAATTGTTAAAAATAATGTTTTATCGTAGCTTTAATTGCATATTAAATTAAGTAAACATTATCTTGTGATTATGTGATGAAACTAATGATGTAGATTATTATAATATTATCTTCGTACGAAAAATATGTGATTAAATTGGAAGTCTCTCAATAAATTGGAAGATGAAAAGATGAAGCTCTCAAGTTCCCTCTATGTTTCAACCTTCTGACGTTCTCTGGGGTTCTAGTATTTAAATGATAAGGTTAGTGCTGAATGGGTAGGATAAAAAGTCTTGAAATCGCGATTAAAATTTTTTCAACTAACCTAGTTGCTCGAGCGAGAGCTCAGCGACAGTAAAGCGACGACTTGTCGCTTGAGCGAGGACCTGGCGGCGGTCTAGCGAAAATGTTTCTGTTTCTACCTCTCGAGCAAAGTCCTAGTGACTGTCTAACGAAAATATTTCTGTTTCTACCGCTTGAGCAAAGTCCTAGTGACGGTCTAGCAAAATTGCGGCGCCGTTTATTGTCTTCTTTTGAAGCTCGAATCCTATACAACTGAAATATGAAAATTACATCATACTTCTTGACTTTTATAACATATCTAATCTAGTCATTTTTGTTCACAGACACGCCAATTATATCATAAACTATCAATACTTAACAGGTTTTATGCCTGAAACATATAATTCAGGTGTTATTATCATGAGGAGGAGAATACGCGTTGTACATTTTTTCCTTTGATCAAGGTTTTGTCTTATTGAATTTTTCTGGCAAGGTTTTTAATGAGGTGACTTTTGTGGCGTATTCAAAAGAATAATGTACTCTTTTTCCTTCATTGGAATTTTTCTCATAAGATTTTTCCTAATAAGGTTTTAACGTGACATATTCATTGTGTAATAAATGTCTATAACATAAAAGACATTTACCCTCATAATAACTCTTATATGTACGAAACTCTTAAAGAGATCAACTAGAGCTATTTTTTGAATCTTCATATTACTAAAGCCACTAAATGTTGATAAATATTTCGCATGAAGACGGTGTTATTTGAAGATATTGACGTACAAGATAGGAATGAATTGATATAAGAATTAAAATCAGGGAAGTATCTGTACTCTTTTTCCTTCGACCAAGTCTTGTCTCACTGAGTTTTCTTGACAAGATTTTAACGAGACAACATTTTATTACTCCAGATTATTTGTGCTATGTTTTCATTTTTTGGCCTTTTTGTCCCATCATTTTTTTAAAGAATGTCTCAATGGGATAGTTATTATGCAAATAATCATCAAATGAGGAGTGTTGTAAAACTATAAGATAAATATTGACGATTATATAGTCTTATCATCATGCATAGATAAGTTTTATCTAATTTAAAAAGTCTATTTCATTCCAATTGTAACTCTCATTTTGAACTCTGTAAATACGGGTCTTGATTATTAATAAAATACACACTTGAGTTTTGATTCTCTACTTTTCTTTCTATTTATTTTCTATATTTATTTGATTTTATAACATTTACTAATTAATTTTAAAACTAACTAATCCAACTATTAAGCTAACTAATATGGAAGCCTTTGTGAATACATAATATAAATTTCATACTTTGAAACTATTTATTTGGACATGAATATCAATGTTCCTATTTTAAGTAATAATCTTTCTCGAACAAAATTAAATATATCATCACATATGACCCGAAACATCTCTTTCTCAAATTCAAACATATGAGGCGCATTAAATCATAAAAATATGCAAATCATAGACAATTATTCCTAACTTCTATCAGACTTTATATTAATTGCTACCACGAACTACATTCATAGTCCTCTAAAATATCAATAGAAATCATATATCAACTCAATTAATGGACTAATAATTGAAAACACTTAAAGATCATATCAAGCATTCATAACAAACATTAAGTGTCAACATTTGAAAATTAATATCAAAATATCAAAACGTAGATCCATCATTATCCTAGCATCTATACAATTAGTTAAATATCATATGATACAAAAACAAGATTTGGAACGATATGACATTCTTGGAATTAAAGATTGAGAAGAAAGATAGAAAAAAAATCTTAATGTCTCCTTAATGTCTTCTTCTTCAACACAAGCAAAGATGTATGACAATATGTTGGAATATATGTTTTGTATCAAAACTTATATAAAGCTTCTAAAGAATATGTCTTCTCCTTTTTGCTCTCATTTTTGTTATTTGAGAGCCTCTCTAATATTTCCCCTTGAATTGTAAATGAATGTATATGCCCGCATTACTTTTCCAAAAAGAGATCGAATCAAAATAGGAAATAAAGTTTTTTCGACGGGCTTTTAGTTGTGATTGTATAGTATACAATTTGAGCTTGCAGGTGTGTATTTTAGTAGCCTTGCGATCATAGCTATCTAAGCTTACGATCCACAAGCTTCAAAGTTTTTTTCGAAGTACAACTTAGTCCTTGTATTTCTCTTTTTTCAGTTCGAGTCTCTTTTTATTTGCACCATTGATTCTTCACCTTCCAATTCTTTAACTAGGATCCTCATTCTAAAAAAATCATTCATAATTAATTAGATGCAAGTTCCTAAACTTCGTAATTGAGTCCCCAAAACTTTTTAAATGTAGGATTTGGCTTCCAAGACTTGTGAATCTCCTCTAATTGCTCTCTTAATTCTTCATATCGATCAAATGCAAACCATTTGATCTTCAATAACTAATAATCAATTTCAGTTAAGTTCCAAATTGCATTTCTTTGCCCCAAATGCATTCAATCGGGTTTTTTCTCCTACAATTAACATATTTACACTAAATTTGGTAGAGATCTACTCAATTAACCATAATTCATTAAGTTTAGAAGCTCGAAAATACACTTATCAAATACTTCAAACTTAAATCCTTGATCATACAAGCAAATACAAATAAAATTAATGCATTAGATAACTTTGCCGAAGTTGTCTCAGATGTTGAAATTATTTGACAATTTATATAAAGTTCATAATAATGCTATGAAACTCTAATTAGATAACACAATTAAGATAAGATATATTATATTTACTAATTAATGAAAAAACTAAGTAATCTAACTATTAAACCAACTAATTTTGAATCCTATTTTTTATTTTTTTTGGATAAGCGTTCAATAGAAAGTAATAAAATCTTAAATCTTAATATTAATCCCATAATTGGACAATATTTATTTAAATTGTATATCAATGTTTCGATTTTATTTAATTTCACTCTTGAGTGGAATTAAATTTATCTTCACATATAATTCAAAATATTCCTATTCCGTGTGCAAAATTAGAGGATGCATTAAATCACAAGAACATTCAAATAAATCATGTAAAGCATAGCTGATTATTTCTAACCTCTAGGAGTTTACAATGACGGCCACCACGAGCTATCGGTTTTGGTTCAATTTTTTTTTTTTTTTTTTTGTCCAGACCCTTCAACTTCAATTCAAGGGGTTCGATTTCGATTAAAATGCCCACTCTTAGTGCTTCTATCAACAATTTCTCTTTTTTGCTCTCCACTTTGTAAGAATTATATATTTGTTACCTAAGATCCTCTCTAAGCTTGTCCCTCGAATGATAGCTGAGGATATGTATTCATAAGTCCAAAACTAGGTTAAAACTTGTGATCTATTCAAGAAGTGATTGAATAAAAATAGGAACAAAAGATTTTCTGGCGATTATTACCACGTGATAGGATGGGCTTTATAGTTATAATATACTTTGAGCATGCATGTATGAATTTCAGTAGCCTTGCGATTGTAGCCATCCAAGTTTGCGATCTTAAGCTTCAAAGTTTTTTTCAAAGTTCAACTCGGTCCCTGAGTTTCACCTTTTGTTCCCTTCATCTTCCAACTCTTTACACTTCGGTCTTCATTCACCACAATTATCCTAATTGATCTGATGCAGGTTTTGAAAGTTTTCAATTAAGTCCTCAAATTTGAATTTGAGTCTCGAAAATTGTAAATATCCCCGATTGCTCTCAATTTTTCATATTGATGAAATGTAACATGATTGATTTTCAACTGTTTCGAATCAACTTAAATTAATCTCTAAATTGCCTTTTTTTTTTCTCTCTCCAAATGCATCATGGTCTAGATTTTCCCTAAAATTCACATTTGCACTATGTCCCTGTTTGGAGCCTTCTTTTTTAACCATACATTCTTAAAAAAAAATCACTATTCAAAACACATTATAATGGAGCCCAAACAGGCTATATTAAGTAGACGTCCACTCAATTAATGATAATTCATCAAGTTTAGAAATTCCGATAAGTATATAAAATACACTTCTCTATGGGCCCTGAAATTCCGACAAGTATATAATTCTATGGGCGGGATGAGGGTTTAGGTAGGGCCCTAGAATTATTATCCCTTTCTTTATATTTGCTGCGGGGCTTAATTTTCCTAATAAAAAAAATAATCAAGATAAGATTATATGTACTTGAAGATAATATTTGTATATTATAATTTAAAAGGTTCAATATTGTACCAAAAGTAGACAAATATTTTGAGTTCAAGTTTTTTTTGTCACTCATTTATTAATAATTGTGCGTGTAGGACTCTAAATAATAATTAAAAAAAAAGGTAATTAGTTGATCGTAACATTATGTATTCATCTAAATCTTTAATACGTCCCTTCACACGTAAATTTGAACTCATATCTTTTATCTGTTCTGATGTTATTAACTCATTAAAAATTTTAAAAAAAGGACTACAAATATTTATTTAATTTTTTTTCCAACAACGTTGTAAGACAATCAATTAGAAATTGTCAATTACGTAGCCAATTTGAAATTAATTTTGGAACATGATGATTGAACTTCTACGGCCAATAAAATTGAGACATACAACGTTGTACTCACAAGTCACATCAAATGCAAGTGCACTTGCACCTACTATTGGACCACCCATTCATGAAAACGATTACAGTGGTATATCTATTTCAGCGCGAATGTTGCACAATAAAATGAGTATATCTATTCATTTATCATCTTCTAGCCACAAAATGGATTATGTATGCAAAATATTGAAATTTTACTTACTCGTACTATTATAACGATGCTAAGATTAGAAGTCAGTTTGTCTATCAACATACTGTATTTACGATTTTTCCAATTTAAGAAGATATATTGTAGAGTCTTAGGCGTCTCTAAGTAGAAGTGGGCATGTAACACTTGAAAAAAGCCAAACTTCCCCTCGAGCAAAACATACAAAGTGTTGATATGTTAGTTTTGGACAGACTTAGAACACTTGCATATATCTCTAGCAAAATTCCTATGCAAATAATAGTCAAAACATTGCATCTTTTCTTCACCTTCAATTTTCCCTTTTCATACATTATCTACCACAAACTAAATAATTGACCTTTCAATTATTTCATTGTAAATGAAAACGAAGAAGCAAAATCAAACTCAAAAATCGAGATGAAAATCAAATTTGAAAAAGGATAGTAAGGAGAATAATGAATTATGACTTAAGGGTATGGACAAGAAGTTGGCGGCTTATCTCTTATTCCTTCTTTAAAAAAAAAAAAAAAAAAATTCACTTTTCTCAAAATGACAAGAACATCGTTTTTACTATGAAATTGACTACTAAGGAATCTTAATTTCAAAATGACAGCTAATGATAGTACGCGTTGTATGATTTGAACGGTTGGTCATCTGTCCAAATGATTAAAAGGTTGAAATCTAAAATGAAAAAAAATAAAATAAAAAAAAAAAAAAATAGGTCCATTATGAAATGACACTAGAGATTCCATACTTTTTGAATATCTAGGGTTGGCAATATTAACATTATTGTGAACCCAATTAAGTTACATTACCCACCTTGATCTCCTATTCCTAGTGGGCAGCATAAAAACTTTCTCACTAAGCATAAGTAAAGTTTTCTTGTCATATTAGCAATGAGAAGATTTTATCAATTTCAATTACGTTACATAATTGACTTTTTCTCCATGTAAAGCTTAATTTATTATTTGTTTATCCATAGAGTAGATCATATAACAGAGTCTCGTGGATCTACGAGGAAACTTAAAGATTCCTGATTATTTCATTTTTTTACCTTATTGTTTAATATAATCTTCAATATGAATCGACTTAGACTGACAATAATATATGTGCAATGAATTACTAATTCACTCAACGAAGAGTTTCTTGATTATAAGCAAATATGATTACACGAAAACTAAAAAAGAAATATGTTAAGTCTACCTTCAAAATATGAATATACAAGAGTGATGGAATCTAATACTTTTGTTGACAAAGAGTAGATGCAAGAAAGTGACTTTCGTTATATATGGTGGATCAACTTTTACTATGTTTAATGCAATGCGAGGTACCCAACTTTGAATGAAATTGCATATGAGCCATTTATCTTCAATTTAGTTGAATTATGTAATCCAACTAAATTAATCTCTCAACTTGGGCAAGATGAACCAAATTGAAGAAGCGTTACCAAATTTACAAGAAAATGAAAGTTGAATAATGACCAGGTTGCACTGAAATGAAGATGGGTGGCTAGCATGCAACTTCTTAAAATTGGGTGACCCACAGTGCATTTAACCGTTTTCATTTTCTACTCAACGATGATCTCTCTTTACTCTTGAGAAAACTCATCCTATGTCTCTTAAGATTTCAAGTTTCTATAAAATCTTCATCCAACGAGAACTAGTATTAAATTTTAAGTGACGAGTGTGTTTTACTTAAGAGTTGTATACTATTTTAACCTGATTATTGACTAGATCTTAAGAATATTGAACGTTTTTACTATGTTTATTAGTGTTGTTTTATAGGTTTTATGAAGTAAAGTTAATGATTGTAAAAGTGGAGAAAACAAATGACTTGGAATCAAAAGAAGAGAGAAACAAAGAAAAATAGCAAAATAGTCAATTTATAATACCAAACGAAGAATAAAAGAAGAATCTTACCCGAGAAGGTGATGTCGGGGCGCCACAATAACAACAAACATCAGGAAGGACAGAAGAGTGGAATCTCGATGCCACTGAAAAAAGGCTGGACAGGGGTGTGGTGCTACAAGGAAATTGACGCGGCGTCATGGCACCAATTCTAGGCGTTGAGTCGCCACCTAAAACACTTCTAGGGCACATTTTTTCAACCCATTTTAAAGCCCATAAAAATATTACATTCGACACAAAATGTAGGGAGGAGTATAAATACAATAATGGATGTACTTTAGGAGAGTTCCACACATTGAGAGGCACAAGATACAACTTGGAGATTAGAGAGAAACTCAAAAGTAGAAAAGCAACAAATCAAGAACTAGGGTTTGGAATGAAGATTTGAGACAAGAAGACGAACTTGGTGCAAGATTAATCCACTTTTCCACATATCAATTCAAAACCCGATGATGTGCTCCAATATTTTAATTTCTTTTCTTCATACATTATGAGTAGTTAGGCTTTTCATTAAGACAAACAATGTAATTTTTTGAGACCCCTTATTTATTTTATTCAAAATTCAAGTTCTTTCAGTATTTAGGTGTTGATTTTAATTATGTATCTTATGTTTTGAGTTCATCACTAATTCAAGGATTTTGTGAATCTTTTACGAATTGAGAGGTGAGTTTTAGATTTAGACCACTTATTAAAATTCGTTAATTTAGTATAACTGTAAAAATACATATATTAATTATTGCGGTCATTAGATGAACTCTTAGAGCTAATATTTCGTTTAACTAAAATTGATTCGTATAAAGATATGAGATTGAATTAGTTAAATATGTCCAATGAGAACTCGAAAGGGATAAATTGAATACAATAGAAGAATTTGATTGAATACTACATTAAGTTATGAATTTTGAATTGAGATTTGAAGGTGATCAATAGATGAAATTGTTAAGCCCTAATATCTATTCCATATTTGAAACATCAATTCAATCTTTATGTGCAATACTTTCAACTTTTAAGAAGTAGTTAGATAAAAAATCTTATCAATTCATAATTCTTTATTTGTTTTCATCAAATAGTAGTTAGAAATAGTAAATTAATCATTAAATTCTAATCGTCATGGAAACGATAATCCGGACTCAAAAGTTCACTATATAACTTGTTACGATATTTTATACTTGCAATATATAAAACACAACAAATTTTTGACACCATTGACAAGAACTATTTACATTTAGTCTTAATTTATTTTATTTTTGACCGTTATTTGATTAATTTATTTTTTCTTATTTACAGACAAAAGGTGTTCGCTGTATGCTCCGATCCCAATGCGACAATTTATAATTGTTTGATTCGGAAATAGAACGTACCTTCAGATGCAGACTCGAAGAACACTAACAAAAACTGAAACATTAAATGGCTAATGTATTCTTATTCCGATACAGTCAGTTGGGCAAGTTTTCGAGAGAGTAACGGCACAACAAAATCAGCAAAATGAGAGAGTAGAGATATAAATGAAGGAGACTTATTAGTGTCCATGTTCCTAACGTCTATAGTAGCGCCCACGCGCTCCAGTATTGTATATCCATGTTTTGGGGTAAATAATTTTTAGAGTAGGGAAGATTGGATCAATTTGACTAGAAGCACCCTCAAATTCTACCATTTACCTCATGAAAACCCGAACACACATCTCCAAATTTCTCAAAAATTGTTAGAACTTCCATGCTCCAGTGGTCAATGAAAATGCTATCAAGCTGCTTTGGAGTGGTTGGATGTTGAACCTCATGAAAGTATTACTACATGGAATGAACTGACTAGAAACTTTTGCAACAAATTATTCCCACCGACAAAAGAAGCAAAATTTTGATTGGAAATTCAAACTTTCTAATAGAGAGATGTGGAGAGTTATCATGAGGCATATAATAGATTTAAAGAGCTAATGAAAAAGTGTTCAAATCATGGAATTACCATTGGTAATCAAGTGCAATACTTCTTCACATAAATTTCACCACTGTTAAAGTCCCAGGTGGATCAATCATAGACGAATTAGTTCAACAATGTATGCACTTGTTCGTGTTAATTGCCACTACATATTCAATATTCTCATCAGAAAGAGTGGTACCACATAATGCAGTTGGAAAGTATGACTTCCACCAATGCACATATAGCAGCTTTTACTAAACATGTGGAGTTACGACTCAATCACAAACACAAGGAATACATGTAGTGATGACCAGTCCTTTATATGAAAATTATGGAGCTAATCATCCCACATAAAATTGCTTGTCTATGGGTTTTCTCGAAGAACAAGTAAACTTCATTCAAAATGGTTCCCGCAATTTCAACCCAAATGGACAAACATACAATCCGGTTTGAAAACATCACCCAAACTTCAGATTGTTTGATAATGAGCAAGGAAATAGTTCAAATAATTCTCAACAAGAGAAAAGGCCCAAGTTTAGGGCACACGTTCAATCAATACATGCAAACGACAGACAAGGTGTTTCAACAAATTGATATGAACTTTTAGAATCAACAAGCATCTATCAAGAAGTTAGATATACAAATTGGTCTGATAGCTCAATAGCTTGCAGAATGTCCACAAGGGACATTGTCCGGTAATATAATGATCAATCCAAAAGAGAGTGTAAGTTTTTACAACTAGAAGTGGAGTACAACTGACAGAGATACATATGACGCAGCCAAACAGAAAAAAAGAAGCAAAAGTTGAAGAAGCTAACAAGGAAGAAAAATTTGCACCAATCACAATGGATTAGGAAGAGAGAAAAGAAACAACCACAGTGAGAGTACAAGTCCCATCTAGCCTTATGTACCACCAATTCCTTTCTCTCAACGATACCATAAAAAGAATTTGGACAAACAGTTTGCCAAGTTTGTGGAAGTTTTCAAGAAATTGCATATAAACACCACTTTCGTAGACGCAGTAACACAAATGACCAGCTATGCCAAAATTTTGAAGGAAATTCTTTCCAACAAAAGAAAGCTGGAAGAACATGAGACGGTAGCCTGAACAAGGAATGTAGTGCAATTATCCTGAAAAAAGTTACTTCCTAAGCTAAAAGACTCAGTGAGATTTACTATACTTTAAACCATTGATTCTAATTATTTTGAGCATCCCTTAAGTGATTTAGGTGTCACGTTAGTTTTAATGCCACTCTCTGTTTATAGGTCTCTTGGATTGGGAAAACCTAAATCAACAACAATATCTTTACAGTTGGCCGACGGTCCATCGAAAGACCAAATGGAATCATTGAAGATGTGCTAGTCAAGGTTGATAAATTCATTTTCCCGATGGATTTCATTATCTTGGAAATGAAAGATGATTCAAATATTCCTCTAATCTTGGAAAGACATCTCTTGGCTACTGAAATAACACTTATAAATGTATATGATGGAAATATGGTTCTTTAAGTGGACAATGAGCAAGTCATACTCAATGTGTTCAAGGCGATGAAATACGTATTGACTTGAGATACCTGTTGCCAAATATATGTTCTTGGGGAGCTTGTAGTTGATACATTTGATACAGAATATCCATCAATCATATGTGAAGCAGATATTGCACAATTAGAATCAGAGAATACGGGAAAAAATAATGTGTTGTACAATTTATTGAACAACCCATGGGGAGGAGACATTGGCAATATGAGTCTCTTGGTGCCAATATATCACCGCCAATACCCTAAGTAGAGAAGGCTACAACTCCTGAGTTAATCCTTTGCCACTACATATGCGCTATGTCTATTTGGGAAAATCTATTTCGCTTCCAGTAATGCTAATGATATGACAAAGGATGAGGATATGAAGTTATTAGAGATACTTAAAAAGTACAAAATTGATATTGGATGGATGAAGGCTGATATTAGAGGAATCAGTCCTACTTAGTGTATGCACAAAATCTTAATGGAGGACGAGTCAAAGCCATCAGTGGAAGGACATTGCACATTAAATCTAACTTTGAAGAAAGTAGTGAGATGATAATAGCACATTTATTACATCTTTCACCTATTAATATTTGCATTTCTATGATTAAATGATGCCTAAATGCACTAAATACTTCTATATCTTAGTTTATGTTACAAATGGGTGAAAACGATGGAAAATGGAATAAACAAATGAAAAATGATCAGAATGGAAGAAAGTGAAAGTTCAGGGACTGAAGAGCAAACACTCCAAACTTGTTTCCAACCTTGTGATGAAGATTCAAGAGCATTAGAGGTCAATTGGATGAAGAAAGAAGTCAAATGGATGAAATATAGCCAAACCATGAACACAAATTAGTTTTCAAGCTGAAAAGTTTCGCACCGATTTTCAGCCTCATATTGAGATACGTTTTTGACATAGAAACCAATTGAATTTGAAGATGGTCTCTGAAGCAAAGTTGTAACCCTTTCAGTTATATTTTTAACGCAACTTGAATCGCTTCAATCGGATATCGGGAGAGGAAGTTATGACAAAAATATTGAAAATGATGTAGCAACTTAGCGCCCAAGCGCTACCTAACCCAAAATAATAGGTTTTCAGTGCCTAGGTGCTGCTCGCATGGCGCCTAGGTACCGCGCCGCGCAAACTTATGTTTTTTTTTTTTTATGTTTGGGCCGCGAGAAGTCTAAAAACGGACCCCAAAAACATTCCAAAATTCCTCATCATTCTTCATTATTCATCATTCTTCCATTGATTTTGGCTCAAGAATCTCCATGAGGAACTAAAACCCTTGGTAAAGCTACGAAGGAACACATTGGATTCGGTGATTTCACATTTATTATTTCATATAATTGATCTTTTCTTGCTGAATAATCTTAGGATTCAGACTTTTCTTTTCATGAATTTATATTGAAATCGGTTTAATAATTACTAGATTTTTCATGAATTTAGTTATGCTTTTTCCATTATTTAATCAAACTATTTATTGAGTTTTAATTTCAATTGCTTATTGTTTAGATTAGTTTAACTTTTATCTAATCCTTCATAAATCCAGTCATGCTTCTTCTATTGTTAGATTTAACTAATTGTTGAATTTGTCTTAATATTTTTTATTGGCGGATTAATTACTGCTATATGCTTGATATATATGGTCGATCTTTGATCTTATTCCAATAAAATTGTGCGAATATGTCATAAGTCTATATTCTAGGATTACATTTGTAAATTAAATTAGTTTTCACGATATATCGTCCGATTAGAGTGTCATTATGAAAGTCTCTAATTGTGTTATAAAAATAGAATAGTTAATGTGAATGATCCAATCCAACTGAGAAAATTTCAACGCTTCACTGCCGCAAATTATTGATTTTAATTTCACCTTTCAAATATTGAATTTTACTACACATTGAAGACGATAACTCATCATTTTGGAACCTTTAAGCATTTTCCATCTCCCTGTGGATACGACACCCCAAAGTTTCACTACAACTATCACGTTATTCTTTGGGCATAATCAAGTTTTGGCGCCGTTGCCGGAGAGACGGTACAAGAAATTATGGGATTCAGTTGTAAAATGGTGATTTCGTTCCTTTCGTACCTCTTTTATTTCAATTTATTATTTTCTTTGTTATTCTTTATTTTTACTTTATTTTATTATTATTTTTTATGAGCATGTATCGAGGTGAGCGTGGAAGATCTACTGAAAGACCTGATTTAGAGTTTAAATCTCTTTTTAACTCTGCTTTTGATTCTGCATCTGTTAAAACTAACACTTCATAACATAATACAATGTCGAGCATGATGCACCTTTTAGGACTTTACATGATTATCTTCATCCCACACACACATTCATACTATTATGCATTATTTTTCCACCTAATATGTCATATATGGACCTTAAACCGGGAATGATTCAACTTCTTCCCACTTTTCATGAACTTAAAAATGAAAATTCATACGTGCATATTAGGGAATTTGAGGAGCTGGTCGCAACCTTCCACAATCAACATGGTATAACAGATGCATTCAAGCTTAAATTTTTCCCGTTTTCACTTAAAGATAGAGCAAAAAACGGGATGTATTCGTTGAGACCACGTTCGATTGGAACATTGGGTGAAATGACTCAAGCTTTCTTTAGCCAATATTTTCCCCATCATAAAACTAGTGTTTTGAGGAAACAAATTTCTTTATTCACCCAAAAAGATAGTGAAACCTTATACCAAGCATGTGAGCAATACAAAGAGTTACAAACTCTTTGCCTACATCATGGTTATGAGAGTTGGCGAATAGTGAGTTATTTCTATAAAGGACTAACATCTAGGAAATGTAAATTTATTGAGATGATATGTAACGGTGAACTTTTACAAAAAGATCCTAACGAGGCTATAAAGTATTTAGATGACCTAGCTAAAAAAGCTTACACTTGGACTGGCTCCAGTGCCACTGATAACACTAATATGTCATGACCCGTAGGAAATATTTCTAGTGCATGCATTTATCATCTTAAAGAAGAAGATATTCTTAGAGCTAACGTAGAAGTCTTAACTAGAGAAATTGAAACCCTACGTACTAAGAACTCAAAGCCTTCACCTACCGTTGCCCGTGTTGAATCTTTTGGACCATGTGGTGTGTGTGGTGGAATTGATCATCCAGTGCATGAGTGTTTTGCTTTAGCTGAGTTGATGGGGGTTTATGAGGAATACTGTAATACCTTAGGTACGTATAACAAATCTTATGCTCCATTTTCTGATACCTATAATCAGGGGTGGCAGAATCATCTCAACTTCAGCTAGAAATCTGAAAACTAGCAACCTACCTAGCCACCTAGAGTTTTTAATACACCTTCACACCAACCCACGCCATCTAGGAATTCTTTAGAAGATACCCTACATGCATTCATAGAGGCACAAGGAAAAACAAACCAAAAATTGGAGACTATGATTACCCAAATTGTTGAAGAAAACAAGAAAATAAAAAATCATATCTCCAAATTAACCAATGCCTTAGCAGTAGTAGAACTTGAGAAATTTTCAACTCAAACTCAACTAAATCCTAAAGGGCAGCTCATGGCACAAACTTCAGGATATAATGAAAACAATCTTAGGGAAGTAAATGTCATAACCATTAGATCATGGAAAGTCATAGAACCAATCCCCGAACTTAGGAAAATCGAAAAAGAGTCTAGTGAGCTTGAAGAGAGTAACTCTAATGAGGAGGTAGTGAAAAATCCAGTGAGAGTGCCTTTTCCACAAGCTCTTAAGTCTACCTCAAAATATGCTGATCAACATAGTGAGATCTTAGAACACCTAAAGCAAGTAAAAATCAATTTACCTCTCTTGCATGTGATTTCTCAGGTTCCTACATATGCTAAAGTCCTTAAGGACTTGTGTACTATGAAAAGGAAACATCATGTCAAGAAAATGGATTTCTTAACTGAGCAAGTGGGCGCTGTGATCGCACAAAGGATCCCGCTAAAGCATAAGGACCCTGGTTGTCCTACCGTGTCTTGTGTCATCGGGAACTATGAGTTTGGACAAGCCCTTCTTGATTTAGGGCCTAGTGTCAATCTCATGCCTTATGCTATTTACTTGTTGTTAGGTTTGGGAGAGATGAAGCCTACATCTGTAGCTCTGCAATTAGCTGATAGGTCCAGTATTAGACATAGGAGAGTAGTTGAAGATGTCTTGGTTCAAATTGATAAATTTTACTACCCTGTTGACTTCTTGGTTTTGGATGTAAAAGTTGAGGTGAATGTTGATTCTAAAATTCCTATTATTCTTGGTAGACCTTTCCTTGCTACTGTTAATGCTCTGATTAATTGTATGAATGATCTTATGAAATTATAATTTTGGAATATAACTCTAGAAGTCAGCATTTTCCATATCACTAAGCAGTTAGAGGAGGATGACAAATGTCATCAAGCCCACATGATTGAGGCACTCGCTCAGGAGGTAGCTGGTAATATATTTCTTGAACTAGAACAGGAAATTCTAGAACTGGATGGATTGGACGTCACCATCAATAAACATCTTAAGATGGAGGATCAAGAGTCAGGCAATAGTTCTTATTTTACATTACCAGTTTCTAACGAGAGGACTTTACCTTTTGTGTTGCAGGCTATCACTCTGGACTTTAAGCTTTCCTCTAGTCACCTCATGCATGTATTTGAGGGAGGTGGAGGAACATCACTGGCGGTTATGTCCAAGGAGCTTTGTGCACATAAAAGAAAATTGAAACCACACTTGTTGGATACGGGCTGAAGGAGGAAACTTTGGGTCTTTTCTTGCTGAATAATCTTAGGATTTAAAATTTTCTTTTCATGAATTTATATTGAAATCAGTTTAATAATTACTATATTTTTCATGGAAATCATGCTTTTTAATCAAATTATTTATTGAGTTTTAATTTCAATTACATATTGTTGAGATTAGTTTAACTTTTATCAAATCCTTTATAGATCCAGTCATGTTTCTTCTATTATTAGATTGAACTAATTGTTGAAATTTAATCTTAATATTAATTTATTGTTGGATTAATTACTACTATATGCTTGATGTATATTGTCGATCTTTGATCTTATTCAAATAAAATTGTGCAAATATGTCATAAATCTAGATTCTAGGATTACATTTGTAAATTAAATTGGTTTTCACGATATATCTTTCGATTAGAGTGTCGGGATGAAAGTCTCTAATTGTGTTATCAAAATAGAATAATTGAAGTGGATGATCCAATCCAACTGAGGGAATTTCGATGCTTCACTGCCGCAAATTATTGATTTTAATTTCACCTTTCAAACATTAAGTTTTACTACACATTGAAGACGATAACTCATCATTTTGGAACATTAAAGCATTTTCCATCTCCCTGTGGATATGACACCTCAAAGCTGCACTACAACTACCACGTTATTCTTTGGGTGTAATCATGAGAAAAAAAGTGCTGAAATTACTAGATGCAAGGATTATCTACTCCATTTCAGATAGTTCTTGGGTGAGCCCAATTCACGTGGTGCCTAAGAAGGATGGTTTATAGTGGAGAAGAATGAAAAGAATAAGTTAATACCAACACGGTTAGTGGTGTCTAAGAAGGGTGGAAATACAGTGTAGAAGAATGAGAACAATGATCTAATACCAACATGGTTAGTAACGGGGTAGAGAATGTGTATAGATTACAGGAAGCTGAATAATGCCACAAGAAAATATCACTTTCCATTGCCCTTCATTGATCAGATGTTAGCATGTCATTCCCATTACTACTTTCTGGACAAATATTTAGATACAATCAAATAGCCATTGCTTTAGAAGACTAAGAGAAATCAACCTTCACATGCATGTACGGTGCTTTTGCCTTTAGGAGAATGTCTTTTAGTCAATGCAATGCACCTGCAACTTTTCAGTGGTGCATAATGGTCATATTCTCTAACATGATGGAAAAGTACATCGAGGTATTCAAGGATAACTTTTTAGTAGTTGGAGAATTTTTTGATGGCTACTTGGAATGTTTATTTCTAGCATTACAAATGTGTGAAGAAAAGAATATAGTACTTAATTAGGATAAGTGTCATTTCATGGTGAAAAAACGAATAGTGTTGGGGTATATGATCTCTTCACAGGGTATTGGGGTTGACAAAGCTAAGACACAAGTGATCGAAAAATTACAGCCACTTACTTTAGTTAAAAAAATCAGAAGCTTTTTGGGACGTGCATTGTTTACATAAGATTCATTCAAGACTTTTCAAAGATTACAAAACATTTGTACAACATACTAAATCAGGATGTGCCATTTAATTTTTTACGAGTGTTTATATGTCTTTAATACTTTGAAAGAAAATTTAACCTCTGCACATGTTATAGTGACACCAGAATGGGAACTACCTTTCGAACTCATGTGTGATACCGTGATTATGCAGTGGGAGCAGTGATGGGGAAATATATTGCATGTCATCTATTATGCAAAGAAAATCTTGATAGATGCTCACACAATTGTGCAACAACTAAAAATGAGATATTAGCAGTTGTATTTGCCTTTGACAAATTTTGCTCATATCTGATTGGTTTAAAGGAAATAGTCTATACAGATTATTCAACCTTGAAATACTTGTTCGAGAAGGATGTCAAATCCAAGTTGATTCGAGAGGTTTCGTTACTAGAAGATTTTGACATCGAAATTCGTGATAAAAATGGAACTGAAAATAAGGTAGCAGATCACTTATCGAGATTAGAACAGTCATAAGAGTTAGATAAAGTGGACATCAATTAGATATTTCTAGATGAGTAATTGTTGCAGGTGGATAAATCACTGTGGTATGTAGACATTGTCAACTACTTAGCTAGTGGCTATATTGATCCAAACCTTCATCAGAAGAAAAAGCTTCTACATGAAGCTAAATTTTATTACAAGGATGATCCATGTTTGTACCGAGGAGGAGCATATCAAATCATCAGAAGGTGCATACCAGATTAGATGAAGCCAATTTTGTCATAGGTTTATGTTTCCGCCTATGGAGGACACTTTGGCCCTACAAAAACAATAGTGAAGGCGCTCCAATGCGGTTTCTTTTGGCCAACTTTATTTAAGGATTGTCATAACTTCTGCAGATCATATAATAGGCACTAACGAGCAGGAAATGTATCAACCTATCATAAAATGCCACTAAACAACATTATGGAGGTTTAAATATTTTATGTGTGAGGTATTGATTTTGGGGACATTTTCCATCATCCTATAATAATCGATACATCTTACTCATAGTGGATTATGTATAAAAATGGGTAGAAGCCAAGGTCTTGCCCACTAATGATGCGAGTGTGGTGGTGTAGGGGAGCCCGTAGGAAGGGGGACGACCCGTCCAATTTACATCATATAAAGAAGAATATCTTCAACCGATATGAAATACCAAGAGTAATAATAAGTGATTGTAGAACTCACTTCTACAATTGATTATTAAAGTCAAGTATTTCACAAGTATAGGGTGCAACATCGAATAACTATACCTTATCACTCTCAGATATGTGGAAAGGTTTAGTCTTCGAATAGATAGATGAAAAGAATTCTGGAACTCACAATGAATTCATCTCGAAAATATTGGTCCAAGAAATTAGATGATACTTTGTGGGTATATCGCACTGCTTTCAAAACACCAATCAGAATGTCACTATATCGAATGGTGTTTAGGAAAGCGTGTCACTTAAAAGTGAAGTTTGAGCATAAAGCATATTGGGTACTAAAACAGTTGAACATGGACTTAGAAAAGGCTAGGAAAACATGAATATTACAACTTCGCGAATTGGAAGAATTTAAAAGAGAAGCCTACGAAAATGCATCCATCGACAAAGAAAGGACTAAGTAGTGGCATGACAAAAATACTTGACAATGAATTTCCAGAGTGAGAGATCCAGTACTCTTGTACAACTCCAGATTAAAACTCTTTCTTGGAAAATTGAAATCAAGGTGGTCAAGACCTTTCATGGTATCTTAAGTATTTCCTTACGGTAAAGTCGAACTTCATCATCCAACGAAGACAAATTTCAAGGTTAATGGACAACGCATCAAACACTATGTGGAGGACTTTCCTACCACTAAAGAAAGCTTTCAACCCCTTGTTCTAGAATAATAATGGCACGTTCATGACTTTAAAGAAACGTTTCTTGGGAAACAACCCAAGCTCTATCCATTACTTATTAGTTAGTTTTTAATTTATATTTTGTTTCTTTAATTGGTTGTAACATTCTCATTGTATTTTGTCAGAGAAATCTCAAGTTGGATGGGGACACCAAGCTTGGATAGGAGATGGGAAACCAAGTCATTAAATTTGAGGGAGAAATTAAAAGTCAAAATGGAGAAAAAAAATTAAAAAATGTATTTAAAAAAGGGGACAGACTTCAGGTGTCTCAACGCCTTGTATATAGCGCTGAGGCACCATGTCTGGCCACCCATCAGACTCTTGGTATTGCGATGCCACTTCCCAACTGCCACGATAGCTCCCTACAATTTTTATTTTTATTATTTTCTTATCTCTCTCTCTCTCTCTACATACAACTCCCTTTTCTTTATATATGTATAACCCTTCCCCTATTCTTTTTATTTCCCAATTCCATCACAACTACACTCCTCTTATCCCCAAATTTCTCTCAAACCCTATTCACACTACAACAAAAATAGCTTTTTACGACATATGTTTACGGCGTGCAATTGACGCGAATGTGTACCGTAAATGATCAATTGCATAAAGTATTTACGGCGTTCATTTTATGTACACCGTAAAAAAAGACTTTTTACGGCGTGCATTTTCTACACACCGTAAAAAGTATTTAGGGCGTGCAGAATGCACGTCGTAAAAGGTGGGCCAAAGTATTTACGGCGTGCATTGTGCATGCCGTAAGAAGTGGCCCAATTATTTATTTACGGCAAGCATGGTGCAAGCCGTAAAAAGTGGGCCACAGTATTTACAGCATGCACAATGCACGCCGTAAAAAGTGGGCCAATTATTTGGCCCACTCCTCCCCCCCGGCCCCCATTACAACCAAAACGAGATTTGAAATCGAGAAGCCCTGCATCCACAATTTCGCACGCCGCCGACCCCTGCATCCATTGTCCACGCACGTTCCTGTTGATGCTGCTGGTGCATTGGTGTGAAGTCTGACCCACAGTCCACAGAACCAGGACCACCAGCAGCGAACGCGACGGCAACCAAGTCCGCAAGTCGGTAGGTGAGTTTTCTATAATTTCTATTGCCTATTGGTATTCAATATTCATCTGCTAATGGTTGTACTGCTGTAGAGTATATGTATATGCAATGGGTAACTGTCCGTATGACTTATGAGTTTGAGATTTGGGGAAAATTTCGATTTTGGCACGATGAATCCCAACTTTCTGGTTTCATTATAGTGCGCTAAAAATAGTGCACTTTGTAATTTGTAAATGTCGAACTGAGGCAGATTTCTTAGTTTGCAGTGAATATGAATGTGTCTCTGGACAGGAAAACCTTATGAAGAAATTTGGTTTGCTTGTGGTTGCATAATGATAATTCCAAAATAAATATGCAGGATACTTCTTTTTTATCTGTTAATTTCTGATGAAATTTTATCTGCCCTGATTTCTCCTTTATTTTGATGTTTTGAGATCAACTCTTCTTCCTTCAACTTGATATACTTTTATTTTCTCATTTCAAGTACTTGTCAAATTTGCAATATGTAATAGTAATTAAACTTATTCAAGTCTAGATGGTATTTTTAGGAGATCTTATGTTTAAAACATTATATGAAGTCTAATTAAACATTTTCAAGTCTAATTAAATCTAATTCCAGGACATAAGTACAGGTATAGGATTTTACCCATTTCTTTTTCGTCATTCAGTCTAATTTGAGGCATTGGAGCGGCTGGTGGCAAGGTCACCTTGAAGAAACTTAGGTTAATTAGCTATATTTGCATAGGGCAGCTTTACTGCTTGATGATTCGTGCTCCAGAGCTCACCCTTCTGGGAACAGGTTCATTTAGTACATTAGAGATTGTTGCTTATGGTGAACATGAACTAGATTACATTTCTGCATTTGCTGCTTGCAAATCACTGATTTGTCTTTAAGTTCAAGGACATTTTCCTTGGGCATAGACCATAGTTAATGAAGATAATCATGACATGATCCTTCAATACGTTTGCAAATAGTTGAATGCATGAAGGTACTAAAATGGACCTATGCATACTGATACTATCTGCCTGAGTATGAACCCACTAAGCAGCAGTTTTCTGAGTACTTGCAAGGTATCTTGTTCTCTCTGATTTGTTTGAAGTTCTCTATATGCTACTTGCAAGTCTTAATAGTGTTGTTCTAATTGCATTGTTGCATATGCCATATATGTAGGTGAAGCTAAAACTGGTTTGGAGAGGCTTCATCAGTGTGCAGAGAAGGAGATGCAGACTTACCTTAATGCCGAAGGTCAATTAAAAGATTTCAACGACTTCCGCACAAAACTTGCTGGTCTGACAAGGTAAAAATAGACGCTGATTTTTCCGAAATGCATTTTCTTCAGTTTTTTGCTATTTTCCCGTTATTTTCATGTGTACTTGAGTTAAATATCTCAAGTCACGAGTTCTTTTCAATCTCAACAATATAAGCTACTTACATTTAATTTACACGTCTCTCTAAATTTATTAACCATATATTTATTGTTCCTATGGTGTGCAGGGAGTTACTATTTCACGGGATAGCTAAATTGTTAGTCGAAGAAATTAACTTTGATATGGTTCAATCAATTTTTTTTTGTAGTAGTCTTTTGAGAAGTGTTGAGATGAACTTTACATTGACTTATTGTATTGAATCGTATTCAATATTTTTATTTATTGAAACAATGGAACTTTGATTATTTATGGATTAATTTTATTTTTTTAATTATTATAGATTTGATGGTAATCAAATGAATAAATATTTAAAAAAAAATTAAATTGATATTTACGGCGTGCATAAGCATGTCGTAAAAAGTAAGATAATTGATATTTACGGCGTGTATAAGCATGTTGTAAGAAGTGAAATACTTTTTACGGCGTGTACCGTAAAAAGTACCTACACCAATTTTTACGGCTTGCAAAATGCACGCCGTAAAAAGTGAAATACTTTTGATGGCGTGTAGCTGCATGCCGTAAATGACTTTTTACGGCGTGCAGCTGCACGTCATAAAAAGTATCTCATTTTTTACGGCATGACTTTATATGGCGTGCGGCCGCACGCCGTAAAGAGGTTTTTACAGCATGTATTGCACGTCGTAAAAAGTACATTTTGTTGTAGTGTCATCTTCTTCTTCCATTCCTCTATTCCACATACATACAAATTTACTACTATCATCACAAACCCATCATATCCAAATTATTAATTTCATATACCTCACACCTCAACATCAAAATCTCTTCCCTCTTCCTTCAAACATACCAAGTTCTACACAAAATTCAATTTATACTCACACATTACAAATTGTTCCAAGCTTCAAGATTTAATTTGACTAACTTCAATTTAGTGGGCTTTCTACACAAGGAGTGGTACGTTTCTACACCTTCTCGGGAAATTTGTGATAGATTATGTTATATTGCACTTGGTGGTTTGATGTGGTAGAAGATAAGATATTTTGAGTTGTTAGTAGATTGTAATGGTTTGACATTTTTGTGGTATTCAATTTATTATTGGGGCTAGGTTTAGAAGAAGTATGGGGGAATTCTAGGTGTGAATTGTGAAGGGACTACAAGGTGTTTGTTGATCATAAGAGAACTTATATTCCTTTGGTGGCATATTACTTGCGTTAACATTATTATAGAATAGACAACATTATTATGAGGTTGAGGAGAGAGCTGTGAACTGAATTATGGTTGTTATTGTGACATTGTGAGGAATTCATCATATTGATTGGAGTTTGTAGTAGCTTTTTAAGGAAGTTTTTTGGTTATCTTGTGGTGGTTGTAATTGATTGAAATTGTTGCCTTTCGGAGTTACTATGCCACCTAAAAAGAAATCGAGATCCTCGACCTCTTCTTCCAGTTCTTTTGACAGCAGTAAATTTATGAGAGCTAAAGTAGGGAAAATGTATAATAACATGGTAGTTCACAATAGTTGTATTCCAGAACTGGGTCTTGAAAATCTTGAGTTTTATACGAGGGAGTAGATTGAGGGTCAAAATTAGGAATTGTTTACAAAACAACCATAGTCGAGGTTAATATCAGTAGTGAGAGAATTTTACGCTAATGCTAAGGACCACATGGATTTAAAAGTTTATGTGCGGGGAAAGTGGATCTCTTGTTACTGGAATTCAATTAATAGGTTTGATAGCTTGCCGATATTGATGAAGATGACTTCTCGAGATTGCGTGAGGAGGGGCGGTAGACTCATAGACATAATTCGAGAGTTGGCCAATCCGAACACCACATGGAAATGATTAGGGACTACTGTCACTAATTTTCGACCTTGAGACTAAACTTCTACCCAGTAGCAATATTAGCGAAGTCATAAAAGAACGGGCATTATTGAACTATGCAATTTAGAGGGCCTTAGTGTTGATGTGGACACAATCATTCAGACCGGTAATCATTGATGAAAGCTTCTATGGCTGTCGGTTTGGGTTACCCTTCATCGATATATGCTCTTTGTCAAGAAGGGAAAATTGTGACATCCCTAGTAGAGGAGGTAGTTCATCCTAAACCAGCAATAATTAAGAATATCATTTGACATTTCACTAGGAAGCAACAGTTCGCAAGCGCTTCGAACCATTGTTTGTATTTATTTTCACATTAGAGACAATGTATGTTTTAAACTTGGGGGGTGAATCATCAGCATTAATTGTTTTCTTCATTATAGTATTTTGTGTCTTTATGATAAGATTTTATTATGTGTGTTTTGTGTGAAGAAAAATAAAAAATTTGCATGCTTGTGTGAGTTAGATAGCCATGTCGACTAGGATGAATATATACGAGAACATGTATTAGTTTATGGATTGTGAATGAATAGTTAAATTTTCTGCTTATCCATGTGAAGCATGACAATATTTATGCACGTTAATATTAGCTTATCCACACATCAGGCGTTGTAGTGCCACAAGGAAATTGATGCGGCACCAAGGTGCCGCCATTTTGAAGCCCATAAAAATCCTATATTCAACACAAATGTGGGGAGTGGTATAAATACAAGAATGGATGCACTTTTGTGGGGTTGCACACATTGAGTGGCACAAGATACAACTTGGAGATTTAGAGAGAAAATCAAAAGTAGAAAAACAACAAATCAAGAGTTAGAATTTGGAATCAAGATTTGGGGCAAGAAGAGAAACTTGTTGCAAGATTAATCCACTTCTTCATATATCAATTCAAAACCCGGTGATGTACTCCAATATTGTTAATTGTTTTTCTTCATATATTATGAATAGCTAAACTTTTCATTAGGGCAAACAATGCAATATTTTGAGATTCTTTATTTCTTTTATTCAAATCCAAGTTCAAGTTCAAGTTCATTCATTATTTAGATGTTGATTTTAATTATGTATCTAGTGTTTTGAATTATTTGATCACTAATTCATTAATTTCGTGAATCTTTTACGAATCGAGAGTGAGTTTTAGATTTAGAGCACATATTAAAATCCGGTAATTTAGTATAATGTGTAGAGATATCTATACTAATTTATTGTGGTCGTTAGATGAATTATTAGATCTAATATTTCGTTTAACTAAAATTGATTCACATAGAGATATGTGATTGAATTAGTTAAATAGATCCAATGAGATTCGAGATGGGTAAATTAAATACAATGGAAGAATCTAATCGAACACTACATTAGGCTATGGATCTTGAATTGAGATTTAGAAGTGATCAATAGATAATAGCAGTTAGAAATGGTAAATCAAGCATTAAAGTCTAATCTTCGTGGGAACGATAATCTGGATTTAAAGATCTACTATATTATTTATTAGGATATCGTATACTTGTAATCTATAAAATGCAGCAATAAGTCGATATTAAAGATATTACAAAGAACTATTATTGAATAATCTCTCTTCCGAGTGATTCTTTTATTGCCTTATGACGGTGATAATAAAATAGGCAATGTGTAGCATATTTTGTAGGCGTGATGATGTTGGAGGATAATATTAGTAGTTTAATTTGTATATTAATTTTGTGAATGTGAGTTGGACGGGGATGGATTGTGTCAGTAAGATGCTCATGCGTCTAGTTGTTACAAATTCTTCTGTCGAAATCCTCTAATTATTATTTATTATATAAAATTTGAAATAATATTCTTAGAAATTGTTTGTGCGTTAGCTTAATCAAGGTCAAGAATTGGAGTAGCTGGATATGTCAACTAAGATTAATAGTTTTAAAGTGATATATAAGTGAAAAATTGAAAATAATAATTAACATTAAGGAACTATAGGGCCCTATTAAAAAACAAAGTTGATAAAAATGGACTAGAAACTCTACATAATCTGAAATTAATGCTGAAAACAAGAACCATTCTATTCAATATGATTTCTAAAATTTCAAAATGTTTGGCTGAAGAAAAAGAAAAAAGAAGAACGCTATAAAACAATTTAGATTGGTTGAAAAAAAAATGTTGATTTTGTCATAAGAACCATTCTTTTTTATTTGATTTCGAAATTGGTGCGTATGCTCTCAAACTTTGTCCATCTAGATAGTAGCCTCAAACCTTGCTCCAACCCTTTGCTTTGTCACAATTGATCCTTTTTGGATGAATTTCGTCCCAAATGACCGTTAGTTTTGCGTGTGGATTTCAGTAATATGTAATGACTATATATAGACTTTTTTGGTTTCCTGATTGAATTGAATTGGGGTTTTACCAAGGGGAATTGTATGATGATTGAAAAGTTTTGATCATTGAGTGATTGAATGCATATTTTGATTTGTTATATTATTAATATGAAATTAAGTCCCGTCTTAGTTGTCTCTTGAAATAGGTTTTGAGTAGTTAAGAAATTAACCCTCTTCATTGGTTTCTTGAAAAATTGGGTACAGTCATGGGAACACGATTTGGTGGTGGTGGTGGTGGTTGGTGTGTTAGTTGGAGACGGAGATAGATATTTTTTTATTTTATTTTATCTAATTATTGTTTATTTAGAAAACAATGACACTTTTTTGTTTTTTAAAATATATTAGTAAAAGGGACTTAAATAAGATGAAAAATTAGTTAGTAACATCATCATAGTTTTCATCAAAGTTAGGACTATATATGCAATTTATCCTTAAAAGAAAGCTCATTTCACGTACAACATTAATGGTCCTTTTCAACATAAAATCTATCCGAAGGACCAATCATACAAAAAATGCAAAGGTTCTGAATGGTTATTACTAGGATTTAAAGCTTTGGGACCAAACTATCAAGATGGGCAAAGGTTTGATTTTTTATTATAGAAATCATTTTATTTATTTGAATCGTGTGAATAGACATTACTCATTGATTGATTGATGTATTGCACCCGCTGCACCTACCTTGGAATAAAAAAACAGTGTTTCACAAGCTATAATTAGTCCATGCAAATAATAATAATAATAATAATCGATATGGTTGAGCATAATTCAATTCTTCTTCTGGTTAATTTTTATTATTCATTTAGTTGTTATGATGTATTCAGCCAAAAGTCGAGTCTAATTCGATCTTCTACTGATCAGTTCATTTTAGTCCTTGTAAGAATTCGACCAAATAAAATAGCATAGTCATTCTCAATTACTGCACTTGAGCAAGTTACATTAGTGAAGTTATTCAACTTGAAGAAACGTGATGTCAACTGGAACAACTAAATACAGATCATTAACCAATTGATCAAGAATTGTTATTTCCACAATTGGGGCCAATAGTTCAAGAATGCACACTTCCTTTCATTCCATTCCTCACTCAATAACATGTTTTGCAATATCATAGTATCATACCATATTGAATAATTTTTAATTATTTTTTCATTTAACTCTTTTTTATTTTATATCAACTGCCCTGCCATATAAATCATAAAACATTTCGGATAAAGCTACTTTATCATAAGGATTTGACAGAATGCTTGACATAAATGTATATGGCAGTAGAAGATTGGATAAAAAGGCTGACTATATTTTAACTGTCCAATGATAAAATACTAAGCAGTATTTTGTTAAATTTTATGTCAACCTTGACGTGATTGAAACATTTCAGTTTAAATGAGACTTATCATGTGTGTCCAAATAGAACTCAGCTGATTCAATCTAATTAAGAATTTCACATAACATAGGATGCGTTAATTATGCCTATAATCATTAAAGTTTTGAGTAATTATGTCAGCGATCACTAAAATAATTTTCTTATGATAATAGTAATTCAAACTTACAATCGTTACATTTATGATCAATCGGTCAAAAATTAACATTAAACCTTAGGTGCACTCTTGAGCGACATTGTTTATTATGCCAAATCATAAAAAATCATTGTTAAAAAAGGTTAGGGTTACTTTATGCTTTAAGCTAAAAAAAAATTGACAAAAACTAAAGTCACATTATGTTTTCTAATCTAAATGTGTTTAATCTCAATTCCTAGTTCCCCAATTTAGTTGACTTCGAGAAATAAATACATCAATTGGTGACAAAGTTGACAATTAATGGTGCATGTAGAATTAAATGTTACCTTTTTTTTTTAACCAAATGACCATTAGTAAAAAAAGAATTTCAATGACCATTGACACAATTACTCAAAAACATAGATGAAAGTTGACAACCATTCTAGAATTTATATAATATATTGCCCTTCTTTATATATCATGGCGTCACATGTTTTTTTTTTTAATTTTATTTTTTATTTTTACCCAAAGAAAATGAAACTTCTCCTATATGTAGTCTCTGTTGGAAAATTAGTGCATACTTATATTACTTTTAACTAAGAATACGTACATGTAAATATGATAAAATCGTGATTTACTGGTACGAAATATTGAATAGAGTTTTGGCTTAGCGAAATCAATATATATGCATGAAAATGCGGACAAATTATGACTTACTAAAACTTAGAAATATGAAGAAAGTATGCGAATGCAAATTTCTTTAAGACAAATTCTCTCCAACACTAGTGCTAGCAGAATCAAATGGACACCAATTTCTGAAAATACAAAACTTCTTCCAAAACTAATATTAGAAAAATATTAATTTTTTTCGAGCAAACCAAAGCTTGTCCGTATACTTTTAGATCGGATGATATCAAACACAAAAATATCGAACACAAAACTTGAAAATAATTTGGAGAAAAAGTGAATTAGAAAAAAAAATTTAAATTGAATTGATTTAGAGTGAAGAAAATGGAATGAAATTGATTAAATTTGTGGGATCTTCAGTCGCTGGGTAGGTTTCCATTAAGTTAACTAATTAGTTTAAGGCTTTACACGTACTTTTCTCACTACATAATCTATTCGCTCTCAGATAACCCATTTGTAAACAGATTCGATATATTATTCTTTGATAAAATAATCAATATTATTCTGTTTGAGAGAAACTATCAAATAGTATTAAATCTACGATATGTATGTTGAAACTTACTGTTATACACTACATTTTGTGTCATACATAACAAAATAAAATTATCGCCAATAACGAAATCCTTCAAAAAATTTTGAAGTCGTCATGTTTTCATCTAACTTTATTTAAAGCTTCAATTTTATCTTTCAATTATGAAGTTGTTTGGAGAATTTTCACCAAACAACTCAATAGTAAAGTATATTTAATGGTAGATTTTGAATAATTGTATTGGATATTCAATTTTCAAAGGAGCACATGTTTTTAAGTTTAACAAGGTATTTACTCTAGTGCAATTTATCATTTAATTTTTTCTTGGAATATCCCAAATTCTAATTTGAAGAAAGTAATGCCATCCATTAAAAATCCTTGGGGACCTACAATTCAAAAACTAAAAATGAAAAGCAATTTTTTTTTTAAAAAAAGAAAAAAAGGAAATCATAGTCCTATTTTGACCGTGTTTAATCCAACTTTAATTGGACCATATAGATTTGGCCACAGACACCACCTAGATCAAGATATAGCTTTCGCATTGTACCATGTTGGTCAGGTCGCAAAATGAGTCACGTAGGAAAAATGACGACGCATTGACAACACGGTGCTCTTCGATGTGCTTTCTCTACATTAGCACTCGAGACGTACTTGCCAATAGGAATTTTCCTACTAGCTAATCTAAGTGCGACTGTATATAAATGGACACGTTGGTGAGTCACCAATCATTCACTTTGGTTTTTCGTAGACCAATATAAAAATGCACAGGGTTCTAAAAGGTGTAATGCGTGACAATGTGTGGAGGTCAAACTAAAGGTTAAACGAGATTAGACGTAAAAATGCGTTTTATTATTTTAATATTATTTTAATTTTTAATCAATCACAAATTCATTTAATAATTAAAAATAATACTTACTAAACATTTAAAACAGATTTATAGAAACTTTATACATTTTTTCAAAGTTTCCAACAAAAAAGATAAGTTTTAAATTTAAATACAAAATAGCAAATAAATAGCATAAAAACTTAAATATTATCTAACTTTTTATTGGAGGGAATAATTTTTTTTATTTCCGTGGTTGCTTTAAATTAGGGACAAATTGAAGAAATTAGCCTTTAATAAATTTTAATTTCAAAGAATTGAATTTTTTTTTTTTTTAAAAATAGTGCATACACGCGCATAATTGTGTCTAGACGCGCATTAGCTGGTGGTCAACACTAAATAAGGCGCGTTGACCGTCAAATAAGGCGCCAAGGCCACGCATCGCGTCAAGGCACGCCTTGGCGCGTTATTTAGAACACTGGTAATTGTTGAGTCATAGCAGAAACCAACCGTTTCTTCCGTAGTAGAGGAATACACCGAACTCCAAAAAATCAATTCAACTATTCCATTTACTGTCATTAGTTAAGGTCTATTTGCAATGAATAGCCACTAGTATGAAAAAAAAAAAATTGTGAATATGACTGCACATAAATTATTTAAGCATGTAACATACATTCAGAATGAATTTGCTTTATCATCAGAAATTCACATATTTTTTTGAGTATGCTTAATAACATGCAAGCAAAATGAATACGATTAGAAAAATGCATTTTGAATAAAACGGAACATGTCTTAAGATTGTTGGAAAATTGGTGTATAACTATATTCATTTTAACCAAAAATATGTGCATGTAAATATGACAAAATAGTGACGTATTGGTCAAAATATCGAATAGAGTTTCGACTTATCGAAACCCAGATATGTGTATGAAAAATATGCACAAATTGTGACTTACTGAAATGTAGAAATTAAAAATAGATCAAATAAAACGAGGTACGCAAACACAAATATCTTTAAAATAGATTTCGCCTCCACACTGATGCTAACATATCAAATGAATTTCACTCTTCCGAAATACAATACTTTTTTTAAAAATTGTGAATAGCACATTATTAGTGTTATCGGATGAAACGAAACTTGAATGTACTCTTGTAGACTAGATGACTTCGACTACAAAAATATCGAATACGAAACTTGAAAATAATTTGGATGACGTAGTTTGGAAAAATGAAAGAATTATGAATCAATTAATTAAATTCTTTCCAATGATCGCATCTTTTGGCACAAAGTAATTTTGACCATTAAATCGCAATATTTCATATTTGGTCATGATTTAGTTTACATCCTATCGAAATATCATGACTCTTCATTATACAACTAATTATCACACGAAAACTTTTTCAAATAATATATTTAAATATTTAAGTAACCATATATTTCAACAATCTCATTGTACAAATCAGCGAACCTGTTGTATTCACTTTGACAAGGTCAATGCCTTAGGTGAACATGAAGTGTCTTTTTATTTTAAGACAAACAAATTCACACAACCACCTAAATTACTGCTACAATTTTGTGTATTGACCCCTAAATCTGATCAATCAATAAACCCCAAAATTATACCAACCGTTGAATCAATTCCCGCCTGTTTTTTCTTCCCCATTTCCCATTTCTCATCTATCTCTTGCCCTCTCTTCCTTCTCTTTCTCTTTCTCTTTCCCCCTCCCAATCTCTCTCTCTCCATTTTTCTTCTTTTTCTAATTTGATTTTATTGAGAATTGGGGGATCAGGAAGGAAAAGAAGTAGCAAATGTAACCACCCCGTAATTCGTTATTATTTTATTTGAATCCAGATTCAAGAATCCAATGTAATGTTTTGTTACTAATTTCTAGTTTTTCTGGGTAACTTTTCCGTGAATTCTTCCCCGTTTGAAGAAGAAATCAAGAATTTTTAGGCCAGCCCAGTTGGATCTTTTTGTTGTTTATTGCAGATAACAAGAAATTTCCAGGGCCAGGATCCAAAAGTATTGCAAATTATTGGGTTTTAGATCGTGAAAAAAATTGCCATGTTGTTGTTGAATTAGAAGAGGAGTGAGGATTTTGCAGCGAACTTGGATGCGAGGAGGTTGCAAAGAAGATGATTTTGCCTGAATAATTGATTTGTGTGCGATCAATATGAATTCGCCATTGTTGAATTTGATCATTGCTTGTTTAGGGATTTTCTTTGGTTTATTTGGTTTCATTGTTGAGTCTCAACAGAATGTGAATCCTCCGCCGCTGCGAAATTCTTCGCCTCCTTCACTGCCACCATCTGTCGACATCAACTCACCACCACCGTTGGCTCCGCCCCCTCCATTCGTTCCGCCGCCGCCACCTCCCCAATTGGCTCCTCCACCTCCATTTGTTCCGCCACCACCACCACCACCTCCTCCGTCTCCACCACCTCCTCCTCCACCTCCACCTCCACCTCCACCTCCACCTCCCCCGCCCTCGTCTCTCAGCCCTCCACCGCCATCTCCAAGAAAACGTCTCCTCCCACCTCCTCCAAACGAGTGGCATCCACATTTGAGCCCAACGCAGGTGAAAGATAAGCTCAACACGGGAAAGAAAATTGGGCTAATGTTCGCGGGAATAGCTGGGATCTTGCAAGTTTGCGTAGTGGCATTCTTGTTTATTAGGAGAAGGCAAATTTTAAAGGAAGAAGGTGGTTATTAAACCAAAACTACAACAATATATATTTCGATTAAAATCACATCATCTGAATAATTTCTGTTCAATTTTTTTTCCTTTGGTGGATCATACTGCATTGAATGTATGGTTCCACTGGGTAGAGACTCTTTAATTGCGGCTTCCGATTGAGGCGAGACATCAATGGATTCGAGGACTTATTGGAACTCCTGTGTCTGCATCTGGGTTCCAGCTCTTGTAAATTGGTAATTTTTGTTTTTGTTAATAGTTTTTCATTTGTTTGTTCATTAACGTGGGATGTCAAATATTTATGTTCTATGCTGATTCTGTATGACTAATATGTTACTGAAAATATGAGTTTAGGATCCTATAGTAGATCTATTTAGGATCCTATAGTAGATCTATCAATGAATAGAACATAGTGTGCAGAAGGATTCACATGGTTGAACCTAAATTTATTAGGGAACAAATATTGTTGTTTCAAGATTTAAAGATGATTAGCTCGGAATAACAAATACAGAAGCCAACACCTGAGTTTTTCTTATCACCAGAAATGTCACCGCTTGAGATTGTCCAAACTGAAATCATTAACCAATAGGATTGAATTATTCACTAAATGATGGTGGTCGATTTTTTTCCTGTTGTTTTCTATCATTTTTTTCTAGTTATTTGGCTTTGATTAAATATGTTGTTGATGGGTAGTCATCTAGAATGCGTTGTTTATAAGTTAAAAGAAACAGTACAATGTTTCTAACCTGCATGTTGTTGGTTAACGAAAATGACATGGGGGAAATTGATCTCTTTACAGTGCTTTGCACAAGTGCTATTATATATTCTCTTTACTCGTCTTAGCTTGTGCACAAATCTAGGATCATTTTTCGTGGGATATCATCTCTTCCTATTCACGTTAAATGAGAATATACACATTCAGTGGAGCTGTGGAGGTGAAGCGAATTGTGGATAGATTATGGAAGGATAGTTTAGATGATTAGGACATTTTTATGTAGACTTTATAAAGGCTCTGATAAGAGTGACAAGGTCTTGGTAGAACAAAATATACTGTGATTTGCGATAGTTGCTAAGATCGTTAATGCTTTGTGCTTACGGGTATTTTTACTATTTTAGGCTGGCCAACTAAAGGAAACTTCATTTGGATGTTGTAGGTGATTGTGAAAGAAGAGGATTGATTCGTAGGCCATTTTATGTTTGTCAGCAAGGAAGGAACAGACTTGGAATTACTTCTGGATTGCTACAAACTACATTATATAGCTCACTTGTTCAAGTAAAAATGTAATTTACGACTCCCGAGTTAAATATTTAATTTCTAACTTTTAATCACCGTAACAGTAATATTTTATTTATTTTCGATAATTTATATCGTAATTCCATGTCTTTCTATGATGGAAATCCAATCTGCCTTTATTTCAAGAAACATTCAAAGATATCATCTGACACGTACTTTTGCAGCATTTTTAGGGACTAAATTTGTCAAATTTTTGTATACTTGACCTACCGGTTGGTATAGTTGATGGTTTTGGAGTTTAATAAAACTTTGTAGACTTGTCATGTTTTCTTGATTACTTGGTTACCGGTAGTCGCCTTACATGACATATACTTGATAATTTGTTATTTGATGCATGAGTCAATAAAAAACTTCCACTTTAATATATCAAATAACAAACTGTCATATGCATTTACGTATGGCCATTATCGATAGTCTTTACTGTGAATTGCATTCCTATTATTGCCCAGGGGTTGCTTCAGCTCAGGCTCTCTGTCTGTCTTTCTTTTTCGTTGATTATTTTTCCTATCTTTTAGAGGGTAATAATAATAGTTTTGGACAATTATGGATTTTTAAGCTACATTTTTATGGTTAATTTTTTCATGCTCATTCCTTCCATGACCAAGTTTCTACTTCATACAAGATTGATATAGGATTTATGGGAGAATTGTTTAGTACATATTGTGCTATGCATGCACTTTTTTTTTTTTTTTTTTTTCTGTTTCCTCTCTCTCTCAAAGCAACAACCAGAATATTCTTTAAATTCAAGGCGCGAAGAACAAATGATGAAATAGATGACAGAATACAATATCTCTAGTTGCCAATAACTTGACGAATAGTAGAATAGCGAGAAACATTGAAGGCCACTCAGTTCCCATCTCTTGGAACAAATCGACAAGAACCACAATGTATACTTTCTAAACGAGCACAATATTAGACAAGACAGAAGCATTTGGAGAAAAAAATGAAAAATTAACTTTGTAGCACACTTGACATTATGACATAGGACCAACTTATCTGGCATTATGACACGGGATGGAAAAGTGAACAATACTAATTTGCTCTGTTCATAACACTTTAACGAGTGTTTGATCGAATCTCGTTCAAATGGACGGGATAAATATTTGAAATTCACCAAACAATAGGAAAAAAATGAAATATTATTAATCAAGAAAACAAATGTATTATTTTTACAACCTTAACGCGTATTTATAGACTCAAAACAAATACCAATTTAAACGAAACCTTGATTTTTTTAAACAAATCCAATGAAAAAAAAAACTATTAAAATGATGAATATACCCTTAAATGAACTAAAAATAGAAAAATGCAAAAGGGACTCTTAAATGATGGAATTTGACTAGCAAAATTGTGCAAAATTAAAAAAACTCTTTCAGATTGTACTCACATATGAAAATTCAACACTTTTTAAGTAAAAAGTTATGTGTGTTTTTGTACATCCTTCTTATTTCTTTGCTTTTCTAATTGGTTTAGGATTTTCTCTTTTAATTGTTCCGCATTGCATTACAATGAGGGAGAGTATGCAGTTATGAATGGCTATTGTGTTTTGCTCAATGAATTGTATGAAGATGAGGGGTCTAGTGGGGTTACATTAGCATTATGGTAGAATTCTATTTGGCTACTGAAATTGCAGCCAAATATCTGCATATTCCTCTTGCATGTCTCACATGATTCCTTGCATACAATCACTAATTTGAATTCCTGCAAGATTTCAGCCTCTTGTATCTGTGTTCATTGCGGCCAAGATGAATCAAATACCTACATTTTCTTAGCTAGTAAAGGAGCATGACAACTGGCAAGTTCTCATGATACTGTGAAATTCGATCTTTAAGGTACTGTAGCACACCTTTATTACTTATTATTCGTAGGTTGAGTTCAGCGTAGTTTAGCCTTTTTGCTTGTATTCTCAGGATTGTTTGGGGGTGAGAGAAATCGTATACTACAAGGCGAAAGAACTAAAAACGTAACTTGTTTATTGCACTAGGCATAATGACAAGTGATGGTCAAAGTCACCAGGGGTGGACCCATTAAGGGCCCAGTGGGGGGCAATTGCCCCTACTGGGCCAAAAAATTTGCCTTAAAAAAAAAAAAAAAAAAACCCCACCCAACCTAAGCCGGCAAGTCCATCTTTTAAAATATTGAAAGAAGCCCAGTAGCCCACTTACTACCATTCTCTTTCCCTTTTTCCCTAATTCCCGAATTCCAAATCCCTTTTGTTTTCCCCAATTCTCCCGACTGAACACCGACGATTGGCAACTGGAGTTTTTCCCAGTTTTTCCTGGTGGGCATTCGCAATACAAGTGAAAGAAATTCTCCCGATTGACGTTCAAGCCTTTGGCAACCTTCGAATGCTTAATTCTCCCCAGTCCCCTGCATAACGATTCACAAGCCGACGAGAGTCCGAGACACGAGGTATAATTCAGTGCAAGTTTTTTTAATATGTTTGGCCTCAAAGAAATGGTGTTGGATGTTGATTATATTATGTGTGGCTTGTATTTAGAATTTTAGATTGTTTCCCCCTTAGTTAGTAAGTTGAATTTGGAAAGAAAATAAATGGTGTTGGAGTTGGATGGATGTTGAATGCTCATGGTATGTATAGCTAAGTGTACCAGTAGTTAGTATGCAATTTGTATTCAGTATTCCTGATGTTATTCTTGATATTTGGTTTGCATTCATGTGCTATTAATTAAAGGAACTGTTGAGACTCAAGAGTCCAGTCTAGTCCAATCCACACAGTAATTTGATCTATCCACACAATTATCGTAGTAAAGACTAAAGATCATAATGCTAGATGAATCATCACTGCTAAGGTGTGGTCATAAGAATCTATGCATATCAAATGTTCTTTGTAATGCCCCGATCCGCATGGATCAAAACGTCACTAGATTAACTTTACGTTACCTGTAGACCGTAGACTTAATAAAATAATTAAGTATACTTTTAGCAAAAAGCATAAAAATTTAACTTAAGAATTTAATATCAAGACTTTATTATTTTTTTACAGACAAAATAGTTCAATACCAAAAGAAACAATTCAAAAATATCTTTAGAATATTTTCCATGCATACATCCATAATTGACGTCAAATTCTAGGCAAAACTTTAAAAAATAAAAGTTGCTATTTTGTTTTCTATCTTAAGTGACAAATGACAAAATAAATTCGTTTGCGTAGCTATTGACTTCGAAACTTCATGAAATTTTAATGTAAAATAAGAAAACTTCTTATAGCATGACATATCGAAAAATCGATTTCCGTCGGCAACAAATAGGGTATTAAAATATTTTTCAAAACCACGTAGTGACTAGATTTGGAAAGTAACCCAACACAGTTTACTTTAAGTGCTATATAAAATCCTACACATATTGAAATGACATGATTATAGATCTATTCAATAACTAACTCATGAGGCTATCAAACCCCACTGGTTTTGTATAAAAATTCCAAGTAACGTTTGAGTTATGATTTTTTTTTAAAATCAAGGGCAAAAGATGGAAACAACATCCATACCTAGTGCAACTTACTTTAAAGTGATGTAAAGAAATTTTACCGACATGAGATTGACATGATTTAGAGTTCATTTAGTAGCTAACATGTAAGGCTATCATATCCAATTGGTTTCGTCCAAAAATTTCAAGTAACGAGTAAGATATAAATTTTGGAACAAAGGGCAGGAAACTGAAATTTTAAAAGAGATAGTAAAACTTTAAAATCGCTAACTCTTTTCTTTTGTAAAAATAATATTTAAATTAATTTCCGTGACACATATAGCAATGTGTCCTGTTGCTGACCTCGAAAATCCTACTACAATGTCCATTGTGATATTCTCCCACTTTCGTATGTCCATGGATTTAACAACCTTGTCGGTCTTCGATTTTCTACTTTAACTTGTTGACACACTATGCATTTTACAACAAATAGGCATATACTTCTTTTCATATTCCTCCACCAAAATGTGTCTCGAAGATCTCGATACATTTTCGTACCACAAGGATGTACGGTGTATGGGGTAAAATGAGCCTCTTCTAATATCTCATTCCTCAAAACTTCATCTTTAGGCATACAAACTCTTCCTTTAAACATCAGTGTCTGATCCGAAGCTATTCCAAAATCCTTTCTCCTATCGGTACCAATTTCTTTCCTGATTTTCTGCAAAAATGGATCTTTACCTTGTGCCTCTATGATCCGATATCTGAGAGTTGGTCGAACCACCAAAGTTGCTAAACGAGCGATACTTTGCTCTGGTATAGTAACCACTTTAATTTGCAAATTTTTCAAGTCTTTGATCAACTCCTTCTGAATAGTAGGTCATGATGCCAACTTTCCCATCGACTTTCTACTTAGAGCATCCGCAACAACATTAGCCTTACCTGGATGGTAATGAATAGTGCAATCATAATCCTTTACTAGCTTCAACCATTGTCTCTATCTTATATTCAACTCCTTATGTGTGAAGAAATATTTGAGACTCTTATGATCTGTGTAAATGTCGTACTTTCCTCCATATAAGTAATGGCGCCATATCTTTAATGCATGAACTACCACTGCAAGTTCTAGATCATGCGTCGGGTAGTTCTGCTCATGTTGCTTCAATTGCCTTGATGCACAGGCAATCACTTTTCTGTATTGCATTAACACACATCCCAAATCTTGTTTGGATGCATCACTATATATAACTAACGAATTCCACCCATTTCGGATCCTGATGCGGTTGACCTATTTCAATTGTTGTGCTTTCTGTCCTTCCGAACCTTCAGGTATAGTTAACACTGGTGCTGTAATCAATCGCTGATTTAGCTCCTGAAAGCTTTGCTCACACTTATTTGTCCATAGAAACTTTACCCCTTTCCTTATCAACTGTGTCATTGGTCCAGCTATTTTGGAGAACCCTAATATAAATCTCATATAGTACCTGGCCAATCCCAGAAAACTCCAAACTTCACCAGCGTTAGTCAGTGTCTTCCAATTGGTTACGACTTCCACTTATCCAACTCACTCAAGCCAAAATTCACACTTTTTAAATTTTGTGTATATTTTTCATTGCACAATATTTCTAATGATGTTCTAAGATGTTCCTCATGTTGACCTATACTCTTAGAGTATGTCAAAATGTCATCAATAAAGACTATGACAAATTGATCCAGATACTAGTGAAATACACGATTCTTTAAATCCATAAATATTGTTGGAGCATTTGTCAACCGGAATGGCATAACTGTGAATTCATAATGTCCATAACGAGTTCTAAAAACCGTCTTGGGTATATCACTAGCCTTAACCTTCAATTGATGATATCCAAATCGCAAGTCGATCTTGGAAAATACTTTAGCCCCTTTTAATTGATCAAAAAAATCCTCAATTCTCAGGAGAGGATACTTATTCTTGATGGTCAAACGGTTCAACTCCCGATAGTCGATACACATCATCATACTTCCATCTTTCTTATTTACAAATAACATTGGCGCACCCTAAGGAGATACACTTGGTCGGATAAAGCCATTGTCTAATAATTCTTGTAACTGAATTTTGAACTCGTGAAGTTCCTTTGGAGCCATTCTGTATGGAGCTTTAGATACTGGTGCCGCTCCAAGAACTAGATCTATGGTAAACTCCACTTGTCTATTTGGTGGGGTACTAGGTAGATCTTCTGGAAACACATCTATAAATTCTTGTACCACTGGTACATCCTTAATCTTTATCGTAGCTCATTTTCTCCTGAGATGTTAACTAGTAACCCTTGAGATGTTTCTTTTCTCAACATTCTCTCGGCTTGTAAGGTAGATACCAGTTGGAGATTAGGTTTGGTCTTTATTCCAGGGAAATAAAATTGTTCTTCTCCTAATTTTTGAAAAGACACTTCTTTTTCTCTACAACGTATGGCTGCATAATTACGTCCCAACCAATCCATACCCAAAATCACATCAAAGTCTTTAATCTCTATCAGATATAAATTAGCTTGTAATGTTTTTCCCTCAATTTCAAGATTCACCGACTTAGCTAACTTATCAGTGTTCAATGTTTTACCCGAAGGAATGCTAACTTCTAGTGTACTCTCTGACTTATCACAAGTAATACTAGCTTTAGCAATGAAAGACGTCGATACAAAAGAGTGAGTAGCTCCCAAATCAAACAGTACATAAGTAGGTGTATTGGATATGAGTAAAATACCTACTATTACGTTTGAGTTCTTATCTGCATCCTTTTTGAGTGAGTGTAAAGACTCGTGCTTTGCCCTTCTTGTTTTGATCATTGTTATTATCCTTCTACTTTATCAGATAGTACACCTAACGAGGATCATTCTTCTTTTATTGCAAGGGGTGGCTCATTTAGGGATGGACATAGTGGTAGGAGTTGACATGTTTTTAGTCCTCGAGATGGACAAGATACTAGAGGTAGTGGTTGTTCGAGAAATCATGAACCTCGAAAATATACTCATTGTGGTGGTATAGGTGACTCTGTTGATTATTGTTGGGACTACATGGCAAACCATTTGGATAAGGCAATCAGGTCTCATCTAATGATGCCCATAACCCAGTATTTGCACTAGTGGCTAACTTTAGTTCAACACTAGAATTTGATTTCTTATTTGTACCACGAGATGAGTATGCTGAGTTCTTAGCTCATAAATAGGCCACTTCCACTTCTATGGCCACTATCGCTCAGTCAGGTATTGCATCTTCTCATTGTCTTTTATCATCATCTTAAAATACACGGATTCTCAATTTCGGAGCAACTAAACACACGACTGATTCGTCTGCTTCTTTTTTTATTATCATCCTGTTATTTCTTGCAAATGTGTCACTCTCACTAACGATTCCCGAGCTAGTGCTGCAGGATTGAACAAGGCCCATCTTAGTCCTAATATTGAAATGTCACATGTCCTTTACGTTTCTTGCTTTCCCTTTAGTTTATTGTCTATTAGCAAAATTACCACAACTCTTCAGTGTTATGTAACATTTAATCTTTCCTTGTGGGTTTTTCGAGATCTCAAGATGAAGATGATGATTGGTATAAGGCATGAAGTTGGTTGCTTGTATTACCTGGATCTTTGATAAGTCTCTCCTCCTCGAGCTTTCCAATCTTCTATTTCACCCATTCAGTGGCATTGTCGTCTAGGCCATCCTTCTCTTTTCACTTTAAAACGTCAACTTGTGAGCCTCCATAATGTGTCCTCCCTTGAATGTGAAGCGTCTCAACTTAGCAAACGTCACCATATGGCTTTTCCTTTAAGAACTGTTAGTTGTGTTTTTAGCTTACTTGAGGTAGTTCATTCTGATATACGGGGATCAATCGATACTTCTCCAATAAATTTGAATATTTTTGTGCATGATTATTCTCGTATGACTTAGTTGTTCTTAATGAAAAATTGTTTTGAGTTTGTTTTTATCTTTAAATCTTTAGTACTTTGATCAAAACTCAATTTAACAAGAAAATTCGTATTTTGCAATTCAATAGTGCTAAAGAATATATATATGCTTCTTTTGCATCCTATCTCTCTTACAAAGACATTTTTCATCAAACATCTCTCGCATATACTCCACAAAAAGTGGGGTTGTAGAACGTAAAAATCGTCATTTATTAGAAGTTAATTGTGCTCTTCTTTGTCATATGCATGTTCCTTAATGTTTCTGAAGTGATACTGCCTTGATTGCATGTTATTTCATTAATCATATGCTATCTTCTATTTTAGACAATGTATCTCCATTCTCCATTTTGTATTCCTCATCTCCACAGTACTCGTTATTTCTCATTTTGGATGTGTTTGTTATCTCCATCAATTTGGTCATATTCATGACAAACTTGGCTTTTGTTCTCTAACATGTATTTTCCTTGGTTATTCCCAGTTTCAAAAGGTCTATCGATGCTACAATATTTTTATAAGTACAGATGTCATTTTCGACGAGTCCACGCCCTATTTCTTTGATCTTAGTCTGTCTCTTGAAACCACTCGGGATACTGTTTCATATCTACCAGTTGGTCTCTCTCCATAACCAAACTCCTCTTCGTCTACTGCACCAGAGTTGTTCTCCTCTCATGAAGAACCAGCTCCTTCTTTACAAGTTATACTCGATGGTCTAAGCCACCAACGCTAGTGGCCCCATCGTCACTCCGTCATCTACAGATCCTCCATCATCATCTGTTCTGATCATAAGTCATTGCCCATTGCTCTCCATAGAGGTAAACATACAAAGGTTCTGCAACAGCAAGAATGGTGATATTGTACTTCCCAACCATTTTCCTCATCCTTCCTTTCGACATGCCCACCCCTTGCACATTCCACATTGCTAAAGTGTCTATCATAAATCCAGTTTACGTGGGTGTGCTCGCATCCTTTGTGACTGCCTTACCTACCTGATGTGATCATTTTTCTTTGACGCTTCACTTCTCAATTCTGAATTTGAATATGAATTATAGTATGTTCGCCATGCCCCATATAAATCTTCTGTATCGCGTACCTCCTTAGTATCCGAAATAGTTTCTACCCTATCACTTGGTAAACCCAAATCCTCAAAATTCTTCTCCACATTCACATGTTCAGCCTCCTCCAAAACTTCATTAGTGACATCTTCCACAACCACTCTATCCCAATGCTCTTCATGCCCCTTCACCTCTCTGCCATTTGCCTTGTCATTCTCATCCATAGTCTCAATTTCATTTACAGTCACAGACGCTCCATGCTCCACTATAACATCTTAATAACCCACAACTATCAGTTCATCTGTATTATTTTATCTCCCCACCTTAGCCTTTCTTTGTTCTTCTACACTAGCCCATTCCATCACTACAATAGTTAACCTCTCTTTTGTAATTTTTTCTTTCATTATCTTAGCCTATCCATATTCCACCACACTAGTTTGTTCCACCACTCCTACAACTTTATGACTGCATTCTTCTTTCTTAGGCTCAAAGTGATGAAAAGCTACTGGCACTTCAACATTATCCTCCCTTATTGCCTTCCCCTCTAATCTACCCCCATTCTTAAGTCTCCGTTTCTTATGTCCTTTCCCCTTTTCATCCTTGTTAGGTTTTGATACCCAATAAGTCTGGGCGATGATGTTAAATCGATTTTATTGGATTATACTTCATAGGCATCGACCGATGAGTGAAGTGAAATGTCGACACAATAATCTAACAAACTATTCCTACAACCTATTTGGGTCATTTGAAGTAACCACAATCGATCAAACCATTCATTATCTTGGATGGCGTTTTTGGTTGACAGCTATTTGACTTCTATTCCTTATCCTAAAACCCACCCATTTTGGTCTATATAATTGGCCCGTTTTTCTTGTGTTTGTTTTAAGTGTGAATGTTGGGCAGACGTGAGTTTGAGAGATAAAAGAGAGTTCCTTTGCTTTGCGCTTTCCTTAGCTTTGTGCCACCTTCTTCTCCTCTTCTCTTAGCCTTTGTGGCTAGTTTTGGGCTACCAAATATCATTCACACTCAGCCTTTGTGGCACCTTGGAAGCAATCAGTTATGGGCCTTAGGTTTTGGAGGATTTCGGTTTGTGGTTGTGGTGGTCAATTTGGTTGTTAACTCAACTCGATTTTGGTATGATTGGAGGCCAATATTCAGCAATCCCTCTTATTTACCACATTCGATTGAATAGATTTATGCCAATTTTGCAAACCAATTGAGAATGACCATGTCGACCACAATTTGATATAGGGTATTTCACATTTGTGAACCATTCTCATACTTGTGACATTACTTCAAGGGATTTCTACCTTTCCCTCTTCGTAGAAAAATTTCTATTAAGAATGTAGCTCACGAACAATGATATCCCCACAACTTCTTAGTTGGGAATTTAATATGTAGTAGTAACACTCTACCACAAACATTGGGTTAGGCTTTAATTAGGAGTTCATCAAATCAAACATATTGTACCTGATAAAAATGTTGGTCAATGAGAATCGATGATACCCACCATTAATTTTTCTTATATCTTTTCATTCTAAATGGCTTTTCGTAATTGCATCGATTGCCCCAATCTACATGGTGCAATGTGGAAAAGAAAAACTGAATATATAGAAATAGTCATTTATAAAAAAGGCAGGTCGAATAGTGGCATATTTTGCATGTATCGTTCTTTTTCAATGAGGCCTATTATGTAACCAGACCAACGTGATGAGACTCGGGATCTCAATTTGGGTCTATCTGATGTATTTGGGCGGATCACATTATATAATGTGGCTACAATTTCTTTAAAATGGAGAAAAAAAAAGTGACTTTTCATTTTTATTTTGTGAATTGACGGTCTTAAATATAAAAGTGCAAGGTTTTTATGTTACTTTGACATTCTTGGTCATTTTGTATGTTGAATTGAGGTAGGGTAAAAATTTTTACCCGGTAGACAAATATAATTAACGATATTATGTTGCTAAGATGAGACCTACCCAGAATTGTGTGGCTAAGATTGTTATTCGCATAATTTTCTCAATTAAAGGTCAGACGCAACCCAGAATTTATAAGGGGTATCATTGTTTTCTTCAAATCAAAATATTGAGATAAAAATATTTGAAATGATAAATTTCACTAGTCCCTTTTTAAACATGAAACGAATATGATGTTATATGCGACTCGGAATCTTCTAGTAAATATGTTTTGCCATAAAAAAATGTAATTCTTTTGTGAAATCCTCCAAACAATTTGAGATTTTGAAGATAAAATTAGAGCTTTCAATAAAGATACAAGGAAGCATAATTGTTTAAAAAATTTCAAAAGATTTTCTAATTGATAACATTCTGTACTTGTTACATGCATAAAATGTCATGTACGATATATAATTCATAGACATAATACTTGGTGGTTGTTCTTTAATATAACTTTATTGATTGATTTATCATGATATAACATGGTGGACCCATTTATAAATTGGTTATCTAGAGAGTGAATAGACTGCATATCGAAGAAAATGAGTTTAAAGCCTAAATTTAATGGGAGCTTAAAGTAAATCTAACCTGGCAATTAGAGATTGGACAGGTTTAACAAGGAAACTAGTTATGATCATGAGAAGTACTTCTATGAAAATTTTACTTGGGAGAATTCTCTAGTTCACTTGTTGATATGATCTGAAACAGGCAATCACTTGGTTGGATCATATTAGTCAAGGTTTCATTGCGTTCAGATGAGTGAAGTTGACAAGCCAATGTTCAAGTTTCTTGAAGAGTTCGGGAGCCGAAACGAGTTGGATTTAAGGTTTGGAATATATTTGAAAAGAAAATGAGTAGTGTGGATTAAAATAGGCATAACTCTCAGTTCGGGTGTTGGATTTTCTCCCATAAGTACAATTCGGATCTGTTACGAAATTCTGCACAAGACTGCATGAGCGCATGGTACTTTTGGATTTGAGGTCGCACAAAAACATGTCGATAACAAGTTGGTAGAAAATAGTATTAATATTTGGCAAGAATTCTTATTCTTATTTAAATATATATATATTTTTTAGTTTCCCAGTTTGACTTAAATACCATCTTTTTAGCATCTTTTGTGATCTATTTAAATTAAGCACGAGATTACCTAGCTACATTATGGGTTTTTATAGTTTCATATAAATATGATCTATTATTATTCATTGAAAAGGAAAACTTTGATTATTTGAAATAACTAATTAAATTTGAGTTTTATTCCTCAATGTTCTTGGTGGTTTAAAGTTCTAATTTGAACTTATCAAAATGTTTTGCAATCCTTTTATAGTGTTTCCACTTCACGGTTCTTGGTCCGGGTAATCAACGGGTCAGATTTCTTGCCCGTAATCTCGGTTCTTGATGCGGGTCGGATTAATCTTTGCGTGACGTGATTTCTAACTTTTTTTGGGTTAGTTTCATCTTGTTCGCGGGTTCCTAAAATCAATTCTTGGTTGGGTTCACATCACTTGCAGAATCAAGAAGTACATGACCAAAATAATGAGCATAATAGAGAATCAAAGTGTTATATGAGAGAGAACTATTTGATCTACTATCTAGACATGCAATAACAACCGACATTTCAAATTGCCGGTCAAAACGATACATTAAAATCTAAATTAAAATGAATTTGTACCAAAAGATGCCATCATTGAGAAAGGACACATTGAAATCTATAAATTGAACCCTTCTAATTCCAATTTCTTCATTCTAGATCAATTAAGGTATATGTAGTCCATGTATGTTGAGCCAAACTATTGACAATAGTAATATTAGGCATGTACTTGTTAAGTTTACCATGAAAAAGACTTGGCTTCAATAGAATTTGTCCAAGCCTGAGCTTGTGATAAAATAAAATTGATTTCTAATTTCTGCCTTCTTCAAATTATGTCAAAATATTTTTTAAATTATTTTTGAGTTTTGTGTTCGATATTGGTTTGCCCAACAAAATCATTATTGTGCTATATTAATTTTGAAAGAAACATTGTATTTTGGGAGAAAAATGTCCATTAATTCCTATCAGCATCCGTTAAGATAGCAAAATATGTTTAAAGGAGATTTTAATTCGCATACATTGCTTCATTTAATCTTTTTCTAATTTACATGTTTCAGCAGGTTGCAATTTATGCGCGGATCTTGGTTTTGGTGAGTCGAAGATCTACCCGTTATTTTGCAGTAAATTACGATTCTATCATATTTGTATGCGCATTTTTAGTCAACGGAATATATAATTAATGCATACAATTTTTCCAGCATTAACTACCTCATCACCGTTTCTGTTGTCATGTTATAAAGTCAGTCTCTCCAAAATGGCAAATAAAGCTTAGTGACTCACTTCTCAAGTTGTTAAGAAATATAGTATTATTTTATTTTATTATTTATTAAGGATAGAATAGTTTTTTTAGTTTCCCTTATTTTAGACTATATATAGTCTCTCTATATTTAGGTTTTGTATTCACTTTTTCATTATGCATTATTAATGAAACCCTAGCCTCCATTTTTCCTTTGAATTGTTTAACATGGTATCAGATCTCAAATTTTTTTGGTGATTTCGAGACAAGTTCGATAGAGTTTTCTTTCCGTTTTGCAATTTGGTATTTCGTTTTCCTTTCTTTTGAGATCTGTTTTTCCTTATTCTTTGATTATGGCTATTGAAAGAGACGATTCGCTTCAGTGTATGAGTGTGAGGTTAGATGGAAAGAATTATTCATATTAGAGTTATGTGATGAGAAATTTTCTTAAGGGTAAAAAGATGTGGGGATACATTAGTGGAACTTTTGTGAAACCTAAGAATACCGATGAGGATTATGCCGGTTCGGTAGATACTTGGGAATCAAATAATTCGAAAATCATTACTTGGATTAACAATTCTGTTGAGCATTCCATAAGCAGAGAGTTGGCAAAATATGAGACAACAAAGGAGGTTTGAGATCATCTGCAAAGGTTATTCACTCAGTCAAATTTTGCGAAGCAGTATCAATTAGAGAATGACATACGAGCTCTTCGACAGAAAAATATGAGTATTCAGGAGTTTTATTCTGCTATGACATATCTTTAGGATCAATTGGCTCTTACAGAATCGGACGAATTAAAGTAATGTGCACTCTATATTGCTCGTAGAGAACAGCAACAGTTGGTGCAGTTTTTAACTGCACTTCGCAGTGATTTTGAGGGACTTTCTGTTGACTCAGTTGTTAGTGAGCTATTGGAAGAAATACGTCTCAAGTGTTATTCTGAAAAGGGAATCATTTCTGCTTCTAATCCTTCCGTGTTAGCAGTGCCTTCTAAGCCACTCTCTTATAATCAGAATAAGTTTTACGGAAGGGTTGCCCCCGATGAGTGTAGTTTCTGTAAGCATAAAGGTTATTGGAGGGCTCAGTGTCCTAAATTGAGATAGTAGAATCAATCGCAGCAACAATTTCAAGCTTGGAAGCCTAGCAACCAGTCACAATCGAATGCTCATAGACCACCTCATAGCTATAGACCACCACAGTCTAATACTGCAGCAGCAGCAGCAGCAGCTTCATAGGTCTCTTCACCGATCCTAGTACTCTGGCTAAGCAATTTCAGAAGTTTCTCTCCTTACAGCCAAAAGCTATGTCTGCTTCCTCTCCTTCCGTAGGTCAGTTGCCTCATGGTTCTTCAGGTATATCACATTCTGTATGGGTTTTAGATTCTGGTGCTTCACATCATATGTCTCCAGATTCTTCATCTTTTGCTTCTGTGTCTCCTTCGTCTTCTATTCCTCTCATGACTGCTGATGGCACTCCTATGCATTTAGCAGGTGTTGGTTCTGTTGTCACACCTCACTTGTCTCTCCCTAATGTTTATCATATACCGAAACTCATATTAAATCTTGTTTCTGTTGGTCAGTTATGTGATTCTGGTAATTTAGTCATATTTTCCTCTTCTTCTTGTTATGTGCAGGACCTATAATCTCAGAATCTGATTGGGACAGGCCGTAGGAAGGGTGGACTATATATTTTGGATAAGCTAAAAGTGTCGTTGCTGCTTCTACTACTAGTGTTGATTTGTCTTCTTTTCGTTTGAGTCATTCTTCTTCTAGTTTTTATTTATGACATTCTCGTTTAGGTCATGTTTTGTCTTCTCGTTTAAGATTTTTGTCTTCCACTGGAGTGTTAGGAAATTTGAAACCTTGTAATATTTCTGATTGTAGTTGATGTAAACTGGCAAAATTTTCAGCTTTAACTTTTAATCGAAGTATTTCTGTTTCTTCTTCTCCTTTTGATTTGATTCATTCTGATGTATGGGGGCCTTCTCTTGTTCCCACAAAAGGAGGGTCTCAATATTACATTTCTTTTATTGATGATCATACTCGTCATTGTTGGGTTTATTTAATGAAACATCGTTCTGAATTCTTTGAGATATACTCAACATTTCGTTCTCTTGTCAAAACTCAACATTATGTTGTTATCAAATGTTTTAGGTGTGATTTGGGTAGGGAATACACTTCTAATAGATTTTGTGAGCTTCTTGCCTTAGATGGAACCATTCACCAAATTTCGTGTACAGATACTCTTGAGCAAATGGTGTTGCTGAAAGAAAACATAGGCACATTGTTGAAACTGCTCGCTCTCTCTTGTTGTCTTCTTCTGTTCCTAGTATGTTTTGGGGTGAAGCTGTTCTTACTACTGTAGGTTTGATTAATACAATTACATCTTCTCATATTTCAGGTCTTTCTCCTTTCGAAAAGTTATATGGGTATGCCCCTGATTATTCTTTCTTTAGAGTTTTTGGTTGTACTTGTTTCGTTCTTCGTCCTCATGTAGAACGTAGTAAGTTGTCATCTCGATCTGCTATTTGTGTCTTTCTTGGTTATGGTGAAGGCAAAAATGGATATCGTTGTTTTGATCCAACAACTCAGAAACTTTATGTGTCTCGTCATGTTGTTTTTCTCGAGCATATACCTTTCTTTTTTATTCCATCCACTACTCATAATTTGACTAGATCCGATCTTATTCATATAGATCCATTTTCTGACGATTCTAATAGTTTGTCATCTCAGGTTCCTAGTACCTTAAATACCTCTTCTCATGTTCTTACCCCGTTATCTTTACAACCAACTCGTATTGATCATTCTGCAGGTACTGACACTTTACTCTCCGGTACACCTGGAGGTCCCTCTTCTCCTACGGTCCTTCAAGCTCCGTCTAAGATTGTGGATCCACCTCTACGTCAATCCACACGCATTCGTAATTCTACAAAGTTACCAGATTTTGCTTATTCTTGTTATTCTTCATCTTTTACTTCATTTTTAGCTTATATTCATTGTCTCTCTGAGCCCTCTTCCTATAAAGAGGCAATTCTTGATCTTCTTTGGCAGCAAGCTATGGATGAGGAACTTTCTGCTTTGCATAAGACTGGTACTTGAGATTTGGTTCCTCTACCTCCTGGTAAGAGTGTTGTGGGTTATCGTTGGGTATATAAGATCAAGATTAATTCTGATGGATCAATTGAACGATACAAAGCTCGGTTGGTTGCAAAAGGGTACTTTCAACAGTATGGTATGGATTATGAGGAAACATTTGCTCCTGTTGCAAAAATGACTACTATTCGTACTCTTATTGCAGTAGCTTCCGTTCGTCAGTAGCGTATCTCTCAACTTGATGTTAAAAATGTCTTCTTAAATGGAGATCTTCAAGAAAAAGTTTATATGGCACCCCCTCCTGATGTTTCACATGATTTTGGGTATGTTTGCAAGCTAAAGAAAGCGTTATATGGTCTCAAACAAGCACCTCGTGCTTGGTTTGAGAAATTTTCTGTTGTGATCTCTTCCCTTGGATTTACTTCTAGTAGTCATGATTCTGCTCTTTTTGTTAAGTGCACTGATGCAGGTCGTATCATTCTATCTTTATATGTTGATGACATGATTATTACTGGTGATGATATTGATGGTATTTCAGTTTTGAAAATAGAGTTAGCTAGACAGTTTGAAATGAAGGATTTGGGTTCTCTACGATATTTCTTAGGTATTGAGGTAGCCTGCTCACCTAGAGGTTATCTTCTTTCTCAGTCGAAGTATGTTGCAGATATTCATGAGTGAGATAGACTTACTGATAATAAGATTGTTGATATTCCCATTGAGGTTAATGCAAAGTATTATTTTTCTGATAGTTTACCTTTGTCGGATCCTACTTTATATCGTACTATTGTTGGGAGTTTGGTATATCTCACTATTACTCGTCCGATATTGCATATGATGTTCATGTTATTCGTCAGTTCGTTGCTTCTCCTACTACAGTTCATTAGGTAGATGTTCTTCGTATTTTGCGATATTTTCGGGGTACAGTCTTTCAGAGTCTTTTACTTCCATCCACATCTTCCTTGGAGCTGCGTGCATACTCTGATGCTGATCATGGCAGTGATCCCACAGATCACAAGTCTGTTACTGGTTTCTGTATTTTTTTGGGTGATTCTCTTATTTCTTGGAAAAGCAAGAAACAATCTATTGTTTCTCAATCTTCAACCGAAGCAGAATATCGTGCTATGACATCTACTACCAAAGAGATTGTTTGGCTACGTTGGTTACTTACAGATATGAGGGTTTTTCTTTCTCATCCTACTCCTATGTATTGCGACAACCAGAGTTCTATTCAGATTGCCCACAACTCGGTTTTTCATGAACGGACTAAGCACATTGAGATCGATTGTTACCTTACTCGTCATCATCTCAAGCATGGCACAATTACTTTACCATTTGTTTCTTCTTCTTTGCAATTTGTAGATTTCTTTACTAAGTCGCATTCTATTTCTCGTTTTCGTTTTCTAGTTGGCAAACTCTCGATACTTGTAATTGCCGTATCGTGAGTTTGAGGGGAGATGTTAAGAAATATAATATTATTTTATTTTATTGTTTATTAAGTGTAGAATAGTCTTTTTAGTTTCCCTTATTTTAAACTATATATAGTCTCTCTATATTTAGATTTTGTATTCACTTTTTTATTATGCATTATTAATGAAACCTTAGCCTCCCTTTTTCTTTTGAATTGTTTAACACTATAGCTCCTAGAATTTTCTATCCATGACAACGCAAAAGACAAGATAGTGATGAGAAATAATCTAATGAAATAAAAAAGAAAAACATGAAGTATATATGGCTTTAATTACAATGATCTTTTTAAATAAATAAGAATAATAAAGGGATAAAACATGATTTTTTTTGCAATAACAAACTTCATTGAATGAGTAAAACAACATATGACTACCAATCCTTTAGCATCAATTTTCTTATTTTTTTATTATTTTATTTTTTAAAACTTGTTAACTATAGAATGTCTGTCAATTTTACATCGCACGTTACTATAAATGTGAAAGAGAAAATGAATATGAACCTTGCAACTTTATATATATATATATATAGCATGGTTTTAAGGTAATTAAATATATTGTTATCAAACAATTTTCTCATTATTTTTGAAAATCTATAATGTAAAAATGAATATTTGTTTTCTTTAAAAATTCGTCTATGCTTAAGCTGAAGATTTTTAGACTCCGACATAACCATATAACCAAATATAATCACCTAAAATAAAAAAAGTATTAATTTTGAAAAGGAAAATAGCATTTATTAACTTCCTATGTTATTATGTGAACTTTCAATTAGTCAACATGAACTGGGACCACATAACGTTTAGTGATTAACCATTCATTGACACACTTATCTAATAATATTACCATTCATTTGGCCTTTATACATCATAAATGAAATTCAACTTTCTAATATCCAATGGGAAAAAAGAACCTTTTCTGTCAAAAAATTTAAGTACCTTTTGGTACCAAAACACTTATAATTATTGCTTTTCTCTGCATTGGTATTCACTATACTCTTACATGAATCTCTTGAATAGAGTTCTTAATTAACATTTATCTCATCTTTCCTTCTCTTCATGCTCATTATCATCTAATTAATTCAGTTGCATTCTTAGCATCATGTGGAAATTAGGGGGTTTTCAGCCAAATGATGGTAGAAACAATTCAATGGCTTCATATCGTGCGGTGATGAATGAGGTTCATGTGTTGCTAGTGGATCATGATTCTGATTGTTCGATTTCTACAACAAAAATGCTAGAGCTTTGTTCGTACAAAGGTATGAAATATTTTTTTAATTAATTTTTTCATAAGAGACAAGAGCAAGACTATATGTTTGTCTTCTTTCCTCTATTTGATTTGATTTTTTTCCGCACAAACGTGGAATAAATGATAATATCGCGACCACTTTTATATATGTGTGTGTGTGACACGTGTGTGTATATATGTATGGAGATTTGATTTCTTCCTCTTTGTTTTTTCCCTTTTCTTTTGTTCTCAAATCTTATTAGAATTGCTGCATTGTTATAGCTGATTCATGAATATTAGAAAAGTTGTGAAAGAATAATTGGGGGAATATACAATGGAAGATTATTGCTTTTAAATATTTTGTTGTTCTGGCATTTGAATAAATATTAACTGCAAAATTTCACCGGCCTTTATGTGAACATAGCCATAAAATTTATTTCTTAATTTACCATTCTAACGTCAAAACATAAAGTGTATTAATAATGTTTACCTTATCTTGTCCGACCAATTAAGAAATGTTTAAAGAGTATTGCTATTTTATACCCGTTGGTAATTATTTTTTATTATTATTATTTTTTCCTTCTGTGGTTTTAAATATTCTTATTTGGACATATTTAGAAACGTAAAATGTGTTCAATTAAACAATTTTTAAAGCAAGAAATTGAAGAATTTTCATTAATTTCTTTTTTATTGATGACTAAAGGTATTAATTTTTTTAAACAATACTTTAAGCCAGATAATTACTTTGCTAAAATGTTGTACTTTTTGCAGTTACATTATTTCCTTCTAACTAATCAGTTGTCCAAAATTGATTTGTTTCAGTTACATGTGTTGAACTTGCTTCAATTGCTTTATCACTGCTTTCAAGCAGAAACTCACATTTCGACGTTGTCTTGGCAAATATAAACTCACCTGACTTGCAAGGATATAAACTTCTCCAACAGGCAGTTAACATGGACATACCAGTAATTTGTAAGTATTTATTATATACTTCTTTTCCTTTTAAGGCAATACTATATTAAAATTCCTAATTTCACTAAATTTAGGGTCAACTACATGAATTAGGTTCGTATATTTCTATCCAATACAACAATGAATTAAGGTTTTTTACAATAAATTCTTTCTTATCATACGGTTCACTTTATATGTTTCTTTTCGTTCTAATTTTATGTTGTATCAGTAATGTCAATTGATGACAATGCATTCCTTGCAATGGGAGCTCTAGAAAAGGGAGCTTTCCTCTTTATCAAGAAACCAGTCACAATGGACATGTTGAAGTGCCTTTGGCAACATGTAGTAAGAGAGAAAATAAGGATCTACAAAGAAAAGGAAAGAATTATAGGAAAGGCTATGACAAATAATCATACCTTTAAAGGGATTGAATTTAGACGAGAAGTTGAGAAGGAAAACAACTTTACTGGAGGCAACAACATGAAGAACAACAGATACAAAGGGAAAAATAAAATATGTGGACGAGAAGTTTTGATTGGGTTCAACAAAGGACGTGAATCACAACATCAGTTAATCAACAGTAAGTCTAAGAGCAAAGAATGCATAGAGTGGACTGAAGTACTTCATCGAAAGTTTATTGATGCTTTGAGACAGCTTGGTGAAGGAAGTATGTTTTTCGTTCCCTTAACGCTTTTACTATTATAATGTTTTTATGTTAACCCGGGTTTGGTAACTATTCTTTCAATTGTTTTTCTGATACTCGTTTTCAACCATGCATTCTCGTAATAAAATATTTTTCACATAAACCCAAATTTTTTTCTTATTTTGTAACAATATATTCTCCAAAAATTTACTATTAAAAAACTCATTCTTTCCAAAAATAAAAAATAAAAAATCTGTCAAACAGGGGTTTAATTTGCAGCCCTTGTTACACATACACACACACATACACAAAAGAAATGTATAAAATGTAACAGTAAGACGTACATATGCGTCTTGTGTTTGGAAATATAGGGTGTTTCCCTAAAGATATTCTGGAGCTAATGGACGTGCCTGGTCTGACTAGAATGCAAGTATCAAGCCATCTTCAGGTTAGTTTTATTTGACAATATGTAATAGTTGTCTTTCCGAACCCTATCTAGTAACTTAATTACTTCGTGATTTCTTAATTGTGCCTCATATTTTGCGTCTTTAATTTTCTTGGCTTAGAAATTCCGGAACGACACTTGGAGAGCTCCTGTAGAGAGGAAATTTAATCAAGATAATGCTCTGGAAGCATCTACAGACTCTAACATATCAGGCCAAAACAAGCCTAGAAGATTCGGGTCTATGCCTTGCTTAAAGAAGAACAGTTTGCTAATGAATGACCATAGCGAAACCCAAGAAGGTTCTGAAATCCTTACAGAAAATGAAATGCCAAATGACTGCGGACATGGATATGAAAATATGACTGTTGAGCATCACAAAACCCATGAAGTTGCTGAAATCCTTACAGAAACTGAAATGTCAAACGATAAACAAATCATGAGTTCCCACCAGCAACATCGTGAACAGCTTTTGTCTGTTCCAAAGAATGCCAGACCTGGTGCAAATTCTTCATCAAACCCTAGGTTTCCTTCTGATGATTTCTTTTATTTTCAAGATATAGATTGTATGTTCTCGGATTTTTCTGGAATGCAACAAGGGTTTGGCATGGACATGAATCAAAGCGCTTGTCAAGAAGCATTTCATGTTAACCGAATTTGTTTTGAGCAGGTAATTCCTAGTTCCTTATATATAACATTCCGAAATTCTTTTTATGCTTTTCCAAATTCTATGTTAGACCATAATCCACAAAATGTATGTATATTCCTCACAAGATACACGGTACACATACGGTTTTCTTGTATGGTACATAGATTAACTGGAAAATATAAAGGAAGAAAAGAACTAAAATGTTCTCCGTTATTTTTCCCAGTCCTATTGAACTGATTTATTATGAACTCGTGTTGCAGAATTCAGCATTACCAAGTGTGAAGACGAATAACCAGTGGAGTTCAGAGACGTCAAACTTTTCAAGTGACTCATCAGAAACCAGAGGGCAGGAAAATTGAAAATTATCCGAGTCCGGGATATTATTGAATAAAGTATGCATATACTGAAACATTTTGCAATAATATATCAAACTTACAAGGTGTTCGTTTTCTTTAAATACTTCTAATGATGATTCGAAAGCTAAACCTATAGCGACCCATAAAATAAAATCTTATATTTCATTTAAAAATATTTTTTTCTTGTATGAATCGAAAAATAAATTGAATTATGTTATTTCGTCGCTACGACACTTCCTAAGAGTTCAAAGTAAAGTCGTGGTTACCAGGGGCGGACTTAGATTAAATTTGAGTGGGGGCAAGATTAGGGGCGAAGCCAACTCGTCGAAGTAGAAGAGTCCAAAGTTGAAGGGGTGGGGGTCTACGGGGGTTCGGGGGCAGTGCCCCCGATTTTTATTTTTTTTTTGGAATTGTTGAATAGTTTAGATTTAGTTACATTTTCCCAACTAGTTCATGCTATATAAGCCATGAACGAACCCTCTCACCCTGCATCAAACCCATAAATATATTCACTCTGACCACGCAACAGTTTTTGCAATCACAGGTGGTCAAAATGAGATTTACATAACATACCAATTCTTCAGCAATATTAGCCACCTGAACTACTACGTGGCCAAAATACTTTCCTTTCGAATCGTGGACTTCAATTGTCAAATCATCTCCAAGCTCTTCTGACAAGCTGTATTCAAGTGGGAAGGAAATTTAACCATCCAACTCTATGAGATTAAAGAATATGTAACAAGATTAAAGAGAAAAAGATTACATACAAAACATGAGTTTCACCAGATTCTTGCTGCATTCGGAAAAAAAAAAAAAAAAAAAAAAATTTGGTTCTTTTTTTTTTCAGTAGGGGCGGCCGCCCCCGCTGGGCCCTTCGTGGGTCCGCCCCTAGTGGTCACGATAGTAAATTTGCGCGTACTTATCTTTTAAGGTGTTGAATTTCTTTTAAATGTTTGTGTTGATTAAGTTCCTAAAATTTTAAAAATATAGATATACACTCTTATGCCAAGTAGTCCTTAAACATCGTTTTTGCTTTCAAATAACTCATATCTATTCAGCCATGACTTTTAATTTTTCTCATCCCTCAATGTGACTTTTCTTTTTCTCCACTAAGCATTTCATTTGAATTGGTAATAACCACTAAGTGTCATAACTCTTTAATCATTTAAAACCCATAATGTTAATTATATTTAAAAAAAAAAAAAACTGCCATCTAAATTAAAGTAACTTGCACGTCACTTATTGCACCATTTATCCCATTAGGCATTTCATTCAAGTTTTAATACCCAATAATTAAAAGCATTATGATAATTAAAAAAAAATCTCAATTTCAATTGAAAAGTAACATGCACGTTAATCATGAATCCACCATTTATATGCCTAAATAATATTCCACTCTCATTTTTTTTTTTTTACTTAAATTTTTGGTTACTGCGAATTGCCTTTGCATTTTGTGTTTGATAAGAAACTACATTCTACAATTCCTAAAACTATATTTTCTCTCACAAACTAAAATTCTTCTACATAAAATCATTTTGCCTTTTTCCCATAAATTTAAGGCACCTTGAATTTAAAATTTTTTTCTGAAGGAAAAGTTAAGAGTACGCTACATTTTACTACATATTGAATGTCAAAGGATATTCAATCTCCAAGTGTTTAATGTAGGGATGTTTACGACACTTTTGTAAGTAGAGTAAAATTATTTGTTTTCAATTCGCATTAACGTGTTATTGTGTTACTCATAAGAGAATGGATACACCCTATGGGTGGCTCAAATAAGAGATGAATTTTGATTCATGAAAAGAGATTGTTAAAACCTAAGAGTATGTGGATTGTTTGATCACCGGTTCGCTTTGAGATTTGACGATGACACAAATATCCAAAGATTGCAATTCTAGAAAACATATTTTTTATATTTACTTAAGCGTTTTCTACTGAGCATTACTTGCGATACTCACTCATACAAAATTTACGGGTTAAATGAAGGCATGGCAAGGATTTGTCATGGTGGCAAGTGCTTGATGATTTGAACTCTTAAAAAAAATTTCATTTGTGTAAATCTCTTATAAATCTTTAGAAGATACTTTTAAAATGCTTAATTTTCTATTTTTGCCTAGTTTTACATATATTGCTGGTCAACTATAACTTAGAAATGTCGGAATTACTACGCATGAAAGTTATTTATTACTGGATTGAATTTCAAATTTTGTCCTTCTATTTGAAAATGGTAAGACTTAGGCTACAATACATATTTCAGAGTGTAATCAATTGGGTTTCACTACAACAAAAACTGTCTACGGCAACGTTCCTACAGCAACGTTTGGACGTGTGTTGCAAATCAAGGTATTGTCGTAGAGTGGAGAGATACGGCAACGTTTTTTGAACGTTGCCAAAAGTCTACGGCAAAATTTTTTGAGCATTGCCATAGCTATCTACGGCAACGTTTGGCAAACGTTGCGAAAGACGGTTTTTCGCAACGTTTGCCAAACATTGCCTTTTTTTTTTTTTCAACAACAACAATTTATGTAAATAGATTGACAAAATTGAAAATGAAACTTACGAACAAATTTTAGAATTGCATAAAAATTGATAATTTCAATACAAATTTTTGAATCCATACATTTGAACATTAGAATGTGATACAACACCACTTAAATAAAAATGAAATAAAATGGTAAAGAAAAAACTCGATCATAAACGGAACACATAAACTACTCTATTTCTTCGGCAGCTTCTCTTCCTTAAGCAAGAACATTAAAAATTGAGCTGGACTTATTCCCTCACATCCCGAGTGCTATCATCACGAAAATACAACAGTTCCCCTTCCCCAATCCCATTTACTATTCGGGTTGGAGCAATGCAGAGCAAGGAATTGTGCCTGAAGTCGAGGGTTCAAGAAAAATGAAGGCATAAAACTAAAATAACATAATAATAAGATCACAAAAGACGGTATAATAAGTTGGGTAAAGGCTAAAGAGCATACATTATCCTGATCCCATAGTGGAAACAGGATAAAATTTTCATATGCGTCCATTGTAGAATCTCTCTCGTCTTGGCTATAGCAAGAGGAGTTCACTCGTATATAGACGAGTCAATTATAGAAACACTTATTGCAGAGTATCTCGACTCTTGGCTATAGGTTCACTCGAAAAAACAGCAATATGATAATGAAGAATAAATTCAGTAAACTTGACATTAAGGAAAAAAAATACTCAAGTTGGTCATTAAGGAAAAACCTTAAACTTGACATTTTGAGCTACTATTTCCGGTGGCGTTCTTTCCTAATCTTATTTGTGTACTTGATGAACATAAAGAAATAGAAATTCTTCCAACAGAAAGAAGGAAATTGTAGATATGAGATATACACATGAATGAGAGATGACAGGTTTTAATGTATGTCAATATGTCATGAACTGATCCATGAACTCCTTAAATCGAATCCTCGAATACAGGCTTCCATTTACTGACAATTAGCAAAGCTTTTACGTAGTTATTGTTGGAACTATTCCTTTAATTTTTACATATACCTGACTCATATCATGGCTGCTCTTAAGTGGCATAAGGAATATTTTCTCACAAAAGATACAAGTCTGATAAGTACTGCAATTGATGCAACTGAACCAATAAGTTGAAAAATCGATTTCATATGAGACAAGATGCAGAAGATAAGATACATTGATATAATCAAATAATAAATCAAACCGATCTCCTTTATTGCTCTCATCAGTACAACAACATTTGGTAACAAGTGAAGATAAATCCCCCATTGCCTCATCGTACAATTGACGCCTTTGGCAATTCATTGCCACCTTTAACAACATTAACACTAAATTTACTCACATCACAAAGAGTAATTTTTTTTTCTTCAACAATTCAACTACTGCAAACAAAGGTTATTAAAAGGAAGCATTTACATATGAAATCAACTAAAATTGGAATTAAATCAGATTACAATCTGGAGCATTTACCTTGTGACATTTTTTATGTAGTGCAAAGATCACAACCTGGAAATCCATATACAAATAAACAATTAAATTATTACATACGCGATATAAATACATTTAATTTTATGTTCGTATAGATGAAATCAATATGTCTACTACAAGAAATTGGTATAAGGAGCTTACCAGTCATTTTTATCAACCAGAATTGGCCTGAAATGAAAAACCTGTTATTCCATTAGTAGAACCTGGAACCTTTCCGCTCCCCCTCACCTCCCAATTTCCCATACAAAAAGTTCTGGTCTGTCTAGTACAGGGGAATTAGGAATGAACAAAATGATGAATCGAAAATTGGAGATAGAAATGATTTAAACTGTTCGGTAAGACGAAAATATAGGAACAAACAAAAAATAGATGAATTACCTTCCATTAAAGTTTTGCATTTTAATTCAAACCAGCAGAAAAAGTTCAATCTCTGCCGTGTTTTATCCTTCGTAACAAAGGACAGAAAAATAGGCTTATCTTTCTTGTATGAAATAAAAGATCATCTTCCTTTTCCAAACCTCTACCTAAAACTCAATATACTTGGAGCAAGTACTGTCAATCTAGCTTAAAAGAACAAACCCCAATTAAGTCCCTTATAAGCCTTCTGGTACGAGTAAAATGAGAGGAAATGAAAGAACTAAGGATTTATTTTCTGTTCACAAAGATAGGAGTCCTTCATTTCTCTTCACTGTTAAGTATGTGGGAATGAGGGGAGATGAAAAAATTGACGTATAGGCCTTATTTTATATTTTACACTTATCTATGCTGGGAAACTTATGAAGAGAAAATAAGAAAAACTTCTTGTTTACCTAAAACCACGAAAGGTAAAACCACCCTGATGTAATAATGTGGAATAGCAAACACATGAGATTTGGTCACACAATACAAAGCAACTGCACATAAAAATGTACCAAATTTTACAGAATACCACTTACCTGTAGCATTGGTCCCTTGGCAGCCCAGTCACGAGAGCTACCACTACCATACTCTGCTCCAGCAATAACAATGGTATCCTGCCGGCTGACTTGTATCTCTGGGCAAAATAATATAGTTTTAACAATAGAAAATAATTGACAGCGAAGAAGAAGTAATACAAGCAGCAGAGGAATCCTCTATAACAGCCTTTGTTGACAGATCATCAGTTGTTGTAGTTTTCATAACCAAAAGAATGTGGGCAAGATTTTTCAAAACTTTTGTCAATAATAGCAAAGCATAGCAAGTCTAAGAATAGTTCAATAGAATTAGCCTTTTAAACTTATATACATCTTCGTGTCACACAGAGTTCTTATAACATTTCTCCATCTCATCCAACTTGCTCTAATCCTAGGCATTAAATCCTGTTCAATTCCTCCTTGTTAATAATCAAACCTAAATACTTAAAACAACTACTTTTTTGGACAACATTATTCTGGACAGTAACTTCACTATTATCTTTATTCCTACAATTACTAAAGTGGCATTGAATGTAATCTGCCATGGTTCTACGTAACCTAAACCCTTTGAATTCCAAAGTTTTAACTCATGATTTAAGTATTAATACTTCAAAAACACCACAGAAACACCAAGAACAACCAAGGAGATTCAAATTAACACAAGTGATAAAGTTGCACACAATCTGAAATTGAGCCAAATGTAAAGCACTAACCTTCAACAATGGCATATGTATATCCCCCAAAGTATTATAACTTGGTGGAAAATGAAATTGGAAAAACTGCACTTACAATTTGCAAAACATTAGATTTAACACTTGACAGTAAATGGGCATTAAGTTACCTTGGAGGTCGCCGTCGGAGCTTGGAATTTGTACTTGGGTGGAGGCGGAGCAGCCTAGCAGTAGCAGTAGCTCGAAACGGGTCCAGACTGAGAGAGCTAGAGAGGGATGGCGGGGCTGAATCGGTCGATTCTGTTACTGGGAGAGAGAGCTAGACGGGACGGGAGAAAAGGGGTTGACAAGGGTGGTGTGAATGGTGTCGTGTTGGAGAGGAGAAAAGGAGTTTGGGAGATCGTCTTCTTCCGTGGTTCTGTGGCGAGACTGGACTAGGTTGGCGAGGATGAAAGAGTGCCGGTTTGATTGGGATTTAGGGTTGGCAGGTTATTTGGATTGGATATTTGTTGGGTTGGAATTGAAATAGGCCAAAAAATTATACATACTCATTTTTTGCAACGTTTGAGAAATGTTGCTACATGTAGTTTTAGCAACGTTTGTTAAACGTTGCGAAAAGTTAAGCTATTGAGACTTTTAGCAACGTTTGCCAAACGCTGCGAAAAGTAAGAGTTTTCGCAACACCCAATAAACGTTGCGAAAAGTTAGACTTTTCGCAACGTTTGACAAACGTTACTAAAAGTCTAACTTTTTGCAACACTCAATAAACGTTGCTAAAGGTGCCAACCGCAACATTTTTCTAAAAAATGTTGCCAAAACTCATTTATTAATACCAATGGCAACATTCACTTACTAAAATGTTGTCAAAAGCCCCTTTTAGCAATATTTATCACCAAATGTTGCCTTTTATGTGTTGCGAGAGACCCTTTTTGTTGTAGTGTTTCAAAGGTATACAAGTCTTTTAATAGCAATCTTTGGTTGACTACGTCGAGTCAGTTCTGAATTTTATGTCCATCATAGTCCAACAATATTTTCATGTTTTAAACATTATCATCGAGATCTCAATTTCTTATATGATATACGTATATGAATGTTATAGTTCCTATTAAAATTTCATTATTTTTCCTCAACGTTTGCTAGGTTAAACATATTTTTCTCTCCGCTGCTGTGTAATTTGTATTTGCTAAAATTCCTCCAATATTTTCCAAAATCTTTCTTATTTACAATTTATTTTGGTTAGCATGTAAGAAGTCAAACAAAGAGCGTCTTTTTTTAACGCTTCGAGTTCCAGGAATTTGGGGTGTTACAACTTGGTATCAAAGCATGGTTTATTTTCTTTAGACTTAAAAAAATATTTTTTTAACAAGGATCCTGAGCACTGTGCTTTCCATAGCTACGCCATGCCGATTTGGAGGTAAAAAAAGTTTTATAAACATGTTTGTATCTATGTGATGAAAATGAGAAAGTTCATTCTAGATACAACATTTGAAATGTATGTATGAATATTAGTATATGTTGGAGTTTGAATACTTTTTGTAAATAATCATTATCGCACCAAGCAATTTGAGAACGTGACCAAATTAAATGTTTATTTAAGTCCTAGAAAATTAACTAAAACTTATTAGAAACCCATTAATTGGACTTCGAATAATTGGTATGATAGAGATGGTACGAATTAAGAAAACTTGTAGGAATACGAGTTCATTGATGCCTCGTCGATATAAGATCGCGAGGTAAAATGAAGAGTATCAGTAGAATCCATGTCACACCCCACTCATACAATATACTAACCAGTGTAGGAATACAATTGATGATTCGACCTAGACATCCAAATTCACCCACATTTTTTTTATGTTAATAAAATGAAAGCATCTTCGAAAGTATGTCCGAAACCAAATATCATAAAACCATAGCTCAACATATTTATCCTGAGGTTGTAACAGTCATTTCAAAAGTCATACATGATCCCCAAAATATAATATAAATGGAGTCCACAAAATAACCCTACAAGTCGTCATCATGTACATCAAACTTCAGAAACCTGTAAGAGCTCCACAGCCAGCCATGTCTTCTAGGAAGTTTCATGCTTACCTACAATGCAAGAACTACATAACCCAATTCTTAGTAAGGAAGAATCATACAGGTCATGAGTATGAGTGATAATAGTATATGATGTTGACCTATGGTTGACATCTCGTTTTGATTATCACAGATAAATCGTGTTTATTACTAATAAATTGATTTTAAGTAGTCATAGTGACTGTTGCACATCAGTATATTCGATGGCACAAAGTTCGAAATCAAGTGATTTGCACACTAGCCCAAATGGAAACAAGCTCAAACAATCGAGGTCTTAGAGAATGATGTTGCAAATCCCGTAAAAGTTGTCTACACGAAAATCGAGATATAAGTCAAAGTACAAATCAAGCAATGCACGTCAAGTTATTCAAACTAAGTACTTAGATGTTTCACGATTATATGTAAAGGTAAAATATTTTAATACTTGACAATGTATCGTGATAAAGCTCAAATTTTTGATTGTCTTACAAATTCACGACAAAAATGTTTTATTCAAAAATATGTTTTCAAAGGTAAAAATTTCGAAACAAGTATTTCAAATACAACTAATACCTTGAAAAACATTTTAAAACGTCCCTCTAGCATCAAGATTTGATATATTTTTAAACGAGGACGTTCCGAGCCAAATTGGCTGTACCGGACGTCCGTTAAAGCCAATTTTTGGCCAACAGTCCAATTTCTAATAACGATTATTTGACCGTTCGGAACTAAACCGGACGTCCGGTATAGTGCATCCGTTAGGACAGAACTTTTAACCGTTTGAGTGCTATAAATACCTCACCATTCTTTCACTTGCAAAATTAATCTTGAGCATTAAAGTGGACTTTTATTGATCCCAACTACCTTATTCTCCATCTTTAAGAAGATCAAAAAACATTAAATTGTTGAAAAACTCTTGAGTGATTACAATTTGTGAAAATCCTAAAAAAAAATTCATGTCAATACGTTGAGCTAAATTCATTGTCATCTATTAGAGTGTTTACATCTTCTCTTCTTGTTATCAATTTTGATTCTATCATTCATCAAGAAGAGAAGTTTTCACTTGTATATTCATTTTTGAATTGTGAGTCGTGTTGAGGTTCCAAAAATCTAAACATTGTAAAAGGATCGGTGCTTTTTTGTTGTAAGTAACCGGAAGTGTTGTAAATGGTTGGATTGTGCCACAAGTCAATCAACATAGTGAAAAAGACCTTGCTCATGACGGAAAGCTTGGTAATGGGGGACGTAGATCATTGCGTTGGATCGAACCTCCATATTTTATCGTTTACATCCTCTAACCCTTTTACTTAACGTTTTTACTTTGTGCAAACTTATTTCAATTATCTACATACCTATTTGTGTTTTGGATTGCTTCATTATTATTTGTGTGATCATTATTTTAAAATCTTGTATTGATAACGAAAAAGTTTTTAAAACCAATTCACCCCCTCTTGGTTAGCCAATCTTGGGTTTTCAATTGGTATCAGAGCTCGGTACTCACTTCTTTAAGATTTCACAATTTTGAGTTATGACTAATACCGATTTTCAAAATCTTGAGGGACATTCTACAAACCGACCTCTTTTCTGTGATGGAACTCATTATAACTATTGAAAGGATAGAATGATGATTTATGGTCAATCTATTGATTATAACATTTGGGAAATCATTGAATATGGTCCATATGTTCCCACAAAGACTATTAAAATAGATGACAACCCCGATCAATAGAATAAATACATGTAATTCGATAGATGATGAAGATAGGAGAAAACTATCATTAAATGCGAAGTCCAAGAATTTGCTTTATTATGCTCTAGATAGAAATGAGTTCAATAGAATAAATACATGTAATTCGGCTCATGAAATTTGGCATGCTCTTGAAGTGACTCATGTTGGAACCAACAAGGTCAAAGAAACTAAAATAAATATGTTGGTTAAAGAATTTGAAAACTTATTTATGAAACAAGATGAATATATTGTTGATATGATTACTCGTTTTACTGATATTGTAAATGACCTAAAAGGCTTTGATCGAAAGTATACTAATGGTAAACTTGTGAGCAAAATGCTTAGGTCGCTTTCGGAAGAATGGACTCCCATACAGATGCTCATCGAAAACACAAAGGATGTGAACGCATGTCCTTTAGAAGACTTGTATGGAACATTGATGACCTATGAGCTCAACAATGTCGAAATCAAAGAAAAGACAAGGAAAAGCAAAGAGGAATCAAAAGAAGCTCCTAAAAGACAAATTGTTTTAAAATCGACAATGAATGAAGAACCATCAACAAGCATTATGAGCGATGAAGAGCTTGATGATCTAGTACTTGTCAAAAAATGGAGAGGCTTCCGAAACAACAAGAAGTTTCAAAGAAGAGATGACAAATGAGAAGAGAAAAACAAAAAAATCATTTGATATGATGTGACAAACATGGTCACATAAGAACGGAGTGCCCAAACAAAAAGAAAAGTTTCAAGAAAAAGGCATTCCAAGCCACTTGGGATGATAGTGACGATGATGAGCAAAATGAAAGCGATGATCAAAACGAAGTTGCTAACATACGTTTCATGGTCGTTGAAGACGAGGTAAATACAAAAGAATTTTCTTATGACGAATTACTTAATTCTTACGATGAGTTACTTGAAGATTTTGAAAAACTTACTTTAGGTCATTCTATTCTCAAAAAGAAAAATTTTCTATTGAAAGATGAATTAAAAAGGACTTTGAAAAAATCAAAAGAAAATCTTAACTATGAACTAGACTAAGGAAAATAATTCTCTAAAAAAAAAAGTTGAGGATTTGACAAAAATAGTATATAAATTCACCGAAAAAAAAAAGAAAAACTTTGACTTGATGCTTGAAAATAAAAAATGTGTATTTGACAAAGGGAGAATCGGATTCAAACCCTCTTTAAAACAAAAGTCTCTCAAAAATATGTTTGTTAAAGTTTCAAACATCACTTGCACTTTTTGTAATAAAATTGAGCATGTTTCTTTTAATTGCTTAGCTAAAAAGAAACTATATTTTGAAAACAAAAACAAGTGGATCAAAGAATCCCCAAAAACTAACTTCCAAGGACCCAAATTTGTATGGGTACCAAAAGTTAAAAAATTAAATTGTTTTTGTAGGTACCAAGCAAAATCAAAAGCAAATGATTTTTGAATAGTGGATGTTCGAAGCACATGATCGGAGATCAATCACTACTCTCGAATTTCAAAGCTAAGGATGGAGGTCATGTAACTTTTGGAAACAATGCAAAGGGAAAGATAATTGGCATTGGCAACATCGGTAATCACATTTCCCCCTCCATTGAAAATGTATTGTTAGTCGATAACCTCAAATATAATTTGCTAAGTATTAATCAACTATGTGACAAGGGTTATTATATAAAAATCGATTCTTCCAAACATTTTTGTAAGAAAGTGGAAAATGAAAAGGGTCACACTATCACTACAATTAGAAGTGACCATTGTGAATAATTTGATTATCTTGCATTTGATGATTTTTGTAATGATAATGGATATGAACATAATTTTTCGGCTCATAGAACTCCTCAACAAATTGGTGTTGTAGAGAGGAAGAATCGCACATTACAAGAAATGGCTCGGACCATGCTAAATGAAAATAATTTACCAAAATATTTTTGGGCCGAAACCATTAATACTGCATGTTATATCATAAAGAGTCTTAGTTGGTCGCAAGAAAGCCAAAACTCTATACGAGCTTTGGAAAAATAGAATTCGCAACATTAGTTATTTCAAAGTTTTCGGTTGCAAATGTTTTGTCTTAAACACAAAAGACAATTTGGGAAAACTTGATTCAAAATCCAATATTGGAATTTTTCTTAGTTATTCATCGACTAGTAAAGCATATAGAGTTTTCAACAAAAGAACTCTAGTCATTGAAGAATCGTTGCATGTTACTTTTGATGAATCTAATATACTTGATCGAGAGAGAGGTATTGATGATGATGTAGGGTTGTAGACTACTTTTGAACAAATGACTATCCAAAACAAAGGAACACCAAATGAAAAGCAAACAAAAGAATCCAACGATAAAGAACGAAAAGAAAATCCAACCGAAGCTCAAGAAGAATCTACATTGCCAAAAGAATGGAAATTCGTCTCATCTCACTCAAATGAGTTAATCATCGGAGATCCATCAAAAGGTATCACTACTAGAACATCCCTTAGAAATCATCTAGGTAGTTGTGCATTCATTTCACAAATTGAACCTAAAAATCTCAAAGCGGAATTTGATGAGTTTTGGATTCTAGCAATGCAAGATGAACTAAATCAATTTGAAAGAAACCATGTGTGGGACTTGGTTGCTAGACCAACAAATCAAACCGTCATTAGCACTAAATGGGTTTTTCGAAATAAAAATGGAATAATTGTGCATAACAAGGCTAGATTAGTGACCCAAGATTACAATCAAGAAGAAGGAATTGACTATGAGGGAATATTTGCACCGATAGCTCGATTAGAATCCATTCGCACGCTTCTTGCATTTGCATGTCACAAAAACTTCACTCTTTATCAAATGGATGTTAAAAGTTTATTTTTAAATGAATTTATCCAAGAAGAAGTCTACGTTGAGCAACCCCCCAATTTTGCAAATCATAAGTTTCCAAATCATGTGTTCAAACATAGAAAAGCTCTTTACGGCCTCAAACAAGCTCCTAGAGGTTGGTATGAACGTTTGAGAAATTTTTTACTTTCAAATGGTTTTTCTTTTGAAAAAGTGGACACTACTCTTTTTATCAAAACCCATAAAGAAGACATGCTCTTTGTTCAAATTTATGTTGATGACATTATATTTGTTGCTACAAATATTCAACTTTGTGAAGATTTTTTCTAAAAACGTGAGCATGGAATTTGAAATGAGTATGATGGGTGAATTCAAATTCTTTCTCGGACTTCAAATTAAACAAACATGTGATGGCATATTCATAAATCAAAGTAAGTATATCTTAGACGTGCTAAAGAGGTTCGAAATGAATTATCTAAAACCAATGAATACTCCAATGAGCACTTCCATAAAACTTGACAAGGATGAACAAGGCACTTCCGTCGACATCACTAAATATTGAGGTGTGATTGGATCCCTTTTTTATTTAACCGCGAGTAGACCCAATATTATATTTAGTGTATGCTTATGTGCTCGTTTTCAATCTAATCCTAAGGAATCCCACCTTAAAGCCGTTAAAAGAATTTTTAGATACCTTTGTGGGACTCAAAACTTAGGACTTTGGTATCCAAAATGAACTCACTTTGACTTATTTAGCTACTCGGATGCCGATTGGGCCTGTTGTCAAGTTGATCGGTTGTTCTTGGTTTCGCTTTGGTTTTAGTGAGAAACAAGACTTCGTTGCCTTGTCTAGGGTCGAAGCCGAATATATTTTCGCCGCGAGTTGTTGTGCTCAAGTGCTATGGATGAAACAAACACCAATCGACTTCCATCTATCTTATGATCATATTACAATCATGTGCGACAACACTAGTACCATAAACTTATCCAAAAATCCCGTTTTGCATTCTCGAACTAAGCATATTGAGATAGGACATCATTTTCTTAGAGATCATGTTCAAAACGGCGATATTTCACTTGAATTTGTTGACACCGAAAACCAATTGGCCGATAAACTATTAGACGAAACTTGGGTCTTATCGAACTAAAATAACTTCCAAATTTGTTTTTCTCCATAAAATATTTTGTTTCTCAAAATGATTTTCAAAAATATCCCTTTCTTTCATACCCATATTCTCTACATTACCTTTTATCAAAAAAACTAAAAAAAGATTTAGCGGATGTTTAGTAAGAACCGTTAGTTAGGGCATAACTTTTTCTGCTTTTCTGGCAAATTTTTTAGCAGACGTCCGGTATACTCTCTGTTCAATTTTATAATCGCGAAATCCCTCCATTTCCTCTCCACTCTTCTTCTCAAATTCATCTCACCCATCTATCCTCTCTCAAACCCCTTTCCTAATCTGTTCAAAAACTCCAAGATTCATCCTTTAAATTCGTCCCTCCATCAAGAATCCTCACATTATCCCTGATTTCTTACTTTCCACTATTTTTTACCCAAAACCGAGCCCTAGATTTCAAAATCTCTCTTCCACCATTGTTCTAGCTCTTAACTCCAACTATTAGTCTCAAAATCCACTCATCTATAAGATTTTCACACACTCTACATAATCCATTCAAAGTTTACTATCCAAAATTCGAAAATCCTTCCTCTCCAGCCTTTTTACTAAAATCCCCAATTTTCATTGCAATGTCAACTTCAAGAGGCCGAGGTAAGACACTTAAGCAAACCGGTGCTTCGTCTCCATCATTTGAGGAAGAGAACAAGGATCTAGAGCCCGAATCGCCGACGAACCCCCTTGTAAAGGCACCTATCCTTTTAGGTAAAAATGTTGACCTCATTTCCTTTTCTCTTGATGCACTATCTTTTAGAATTGAGGAATATATTGCGAAATGACAATTAATCCTCATACAGGAGACATTTCTTGTTTTATGAAAAATGTTCGTATCACTATTTTACAACCACTTATTCGAACTATCCTTGAACTAGAGCCATGTGACACTCAAATTTTTGTGCACAAAGTCCACCCGACGGTGGACGAATACGACCCTACCGAAGCATGTCGTCGAGTAACGGGTAAAGAATTTGAAAACATTACTAAGATTTCTACAAACCAACTCACTCTCCCGTGCAAAGTTTTACAAAATATCATTGCAAATGTCATTTTACGTGGAAGGGGCACCAAGATGAAGTAAACTATTTTGACCTTTTCCTCCTCGACTCTTTTCTCATCGGTCGGCGAGTAGATTTCTCGACCATTTCTATAGGCCTTATGACACTTGTTCGGGCTCTACACGCATATCTAAGGCACTTCCCTACGACATGCTCCTCACTAAGATTTTTCATCACTTTAAGATTCTTCTCCACGATGAAGCCTTTATTAAACCACGACCCACCGATACCATTAGTTCCAACACAGTTAAGTGAATGAAAATCATTCGAAAGGATGGGTAATGGGTGTCTGAAACAAAGGGGTTCGACCTGACTTCGGGGCCTTCTACCCTACCATTCGACGAGGAAGATGTTGATGACGATGATGATATGGATGCACCTCCTCCCGACACCTAGAGACTTGGAGCCTCTCGACCCAGACATGACACTGATCAGATTGCACTATTACTTGGGCGGATGGACTCTCTAGCCACAATTGTCGATGGGATTACCGAGGAGCTTCGCTATGTAAGAGCACAGTAGGACATGATCCTAGCTCGATAGGCTACTATGCAGGATCAGATGACTGCATTCTTTGCCGACATGCTTGCTCGATTTCCACCGCCTCCTCCGGCTTCATAGATTTTCTATGTATTTAAATTGCTTTAAACCTATGGTTGAACTTTTGATTATGTATTAAACTTTATCATGTTTATTAAATATTTTATTATGCTTCTTCATACTCATTGCGTAATTTTTTGCTTATGCCAAAAGGGGAAAGAGAAATGAATAAGATTTGCATGATTATACTTACAAATGGAGAATTGTAGTGAAATTAATAGGGGGAATACATGTATGTAAATATTGTTCTCTATTTCTTATCAATTTCTTCGTATATATATCTTGCAAATCATATTTTGTTTGTCATAATTAAAAAGGGAGAAATTGTTGACCTATGGTTGACATCTAATTTTGATTATCACAAACAAATCATAGTTATTACTAAAAAATTGATTTTAAGTGGTCATGGTGACTATTGCACATGAGTATATTCGATGGCACAAAGTTTGAAATCAAGTAATTTGCACACGAGCACAAATAGAAACAAGTTCAAACAATCGAGGCCTTGGAGAATGATGTTACAAATCCCGCAAAAGTTGCCTACACGAAAATTGAATACAAGTCAAAGTACAAATCAAGTAATGCACGTCAAGTTATTCAAACTAAGTACTTAGACGTTTCACGATTATATGTAAAGGTAAAACATTTTAATACTTGGCAATGTATCGTGATAAAGCACAAAGTTTTGATTGTCTTACAAATTCACGACAAAAAAATTTTATTCAAAAATATGTTTTCAAAGGTAAAAAATTCGAAACAAGTATTTCAAATACAACTAACACCTTGAAAAATGTTTTAAAACGTCCCTCTAGCATCAACATTTGATATATTTTTAAATGAGGATGTTCCGAGCCAAATTGGTTGTATCGAACGTCCGGTAAAGCCAATATTTGGCCAACGGTCATATTTCAAACAGTCCAATTTTCTGACAAAAAATAACGACTATTTGGCCGTCCGGTATAATGCGTCCATTAGGACAGAACTTTTGACCATTTGAGTGCTATAAATACCTCACTTGTAAAATTATTCTTGAGCATTAAATGGAGGTTTTTATTGACCCCAACTACTTTATTCTCCATCTTTAAGAAGATCGAAAAGCATTAAATTGTTGAAAAACTCTTGAGTGATTACAATTTGTGAAAATCCTTTGTTTATCAAAAAGTTTTTCATGTCAACACTTTGAGCTAAACTCATTGTCATCTATTAGAGTATTTGCCTCTTCTCTTCTTGTTGTCAATCTTGATTCTATCATTCATCAAGAAGAGAAGTTTTCACTTGTATATTCATTTTTGAATTGTAAGTTGTGTTGAGATCCCGGAAAGCTCATCATTGTAAAAGGATCGGTGTTCATTGGTTGTAAGTCATCGGAAGCATTGTTAAGGGTTGGATTGCGTCACAAGTCAATAAATATAGTAAAAAAGGCATTGCTCGTGACGAAGAGCTTGGTAACGGGGGACATAGATCATTGTGTTTTAAATCGAACCTCCATATTATATGATTTGCATCCTCTAACCCTTTTACTTAACGTTTTTACTTTGTTCAAACTTATTCAATTATTTACGTGCCTATTTGTGTTTTGGTTTGCTTCATTAGCATTTGTGTGATCATTAGTTTAAAATCTTGTATTGATAACGAAAACGTTTTTAAAACCAATTCACCCCCCCTCTTGGTTAGCCAATCTTAGGCTTTCATATGACACCATGTCATTTACTTTAAACATGATGCTAAAGATGTATCATGCCTAGATATTCGTCGAAGTTAACTCGAAATAATCTCATTTGAAATCTTTCAGTGGGCCATTGACCCACCTACTATGCACCGGATAAAGCTCTATACAATATCAATAATCAAATGGCCAATTTGACATCGACACCGGAGAGTGGACCATCCTCTTGTGACCACTAGAGGCCCATCCCCTAACTGCCCCTATGATAAACCAAGAAGTATCCCACACACTAGTGAAAGAAGTATCCCTCAGAGTATCACAAATGCACAATCGAGTGGTCCACCCTCCTGTGATTACCAAAGGTCCATCCCTTATTCACATTTGCAATCAACCAAGATCACTCGCGGTACTAAAACATATCACATAAGCATGCCTCAGTGCCCTAGTAATGGTCAATAAAATATTTTATGAGAAAAGCTCAATTTTACAACTATGTTGTACATGCTAGATTTTCACCATGAACGTATGTCGTGCATGCACATGAAGATACTCGTGGGTAATATACTCAAAAATCATAACCACCAAATGATACACAATGATCTCCTTATCAAAGTTATGTAAATATTCCAACACTACTAGATACAAAAAACTATGTTCTTGCGTCATAGTTGCAAATGAATTTTCACTTAACGTTTTGCTCTTGTGTGTGTGTGCGCTTTTACATAATGTAAATCAATTCTCTTTTTTACTTAAAGTTACAAAATCACATGTATTACCATCTAATATTAAACACAATCCTCAATTTGATATTCTTAACACACACTCAATCCCGTGCTATGTCTGTTCCTGCTAAATTAATTTAGATGACATAAACAATTCAAGTTACCGATTGTGTTGAAAACTAGTCCGATAAATCACACTATTTCTCGAGTCCAATTATGAACGTCAACATCATCCAATTGTTGTTTAACCACCTAGCACTCCTCAAAATATATTTTCCATACCTAAGAGATAATTAATGGACATGTAAAGGTTGAATCTAAGTTAAATACACAAATGGACAGAATTTGTTTCCAGGTTTCCATCGCTGTCCAAGTATTTTCCAATCCTTTTTCACCCCCTTAACTTTATCCAATAATTCCAAAATTTTTAAACTCTTCTATAACACGTATTTAAAGGTAATCATGCCATAAATTAGTCATAAACGAAGGGTTTACAGCTTCAAAGACATTCCTTTTTACAAACACCAAATCAAACAATTTCCTTCATGACTGTTTTGAGTTTCACTTGAACTAGACTTTCAAAAATTGGATTCTAACCTATTAAAAATCATTTTTATACTTCTAAATCTTGTATAAAAACATTCATATTAATAAATATAAGTTATACCTAAGGGATTACATAAAATCAAAGGTTAAACCATTCAAATCTAGCAATCTACATCTTTGTGCAAGTTATTTTCTTTCAAGTTCTTCTAATTAATTGCCCCTATTTTTATCATCATAAATCATCAAAACACCCCCAACACAATCTTAATCAAGTCCATAGGTTCAAGAGGCTATAAAAATCTCAAAAACAATAATGATATACCTAAAAAAAGTGTACTAATTTAGTTGCACAGAATTCTCAATTCCCAGCTTTCTATTCATATTTTTCCTTAGATCTTTTGCTTTCTCTTTCACTTGGGAATAATTGAGGAAAAATTTGGGGTTAAGTTTCCTATTTAGGGGCTATATAAAGAGTCTTAAAGGTTGGGGTCATGCTTGACACTTAAGAATGAAGAAATTGGTGATTAAAGGACAAGTATCTCTAAGCATGAGATGTCCAAGCATGATATAGCTTCATGCAACCATATTTGACTTTTCCTTTCTCATATTTGGATCCTTATATGACTTATAAGACATATATCTATCCAATGTATTTTATACATCTCTAGTATTTCAGTTTACGTCCTTATTGATTTTGGTGCGACTTATTCGTTCATATCTAATGCATTTCTAGTTAAGATTAATGCTCTATGTTAGAAGAGTGATAGTGTACTAGAGGTTAGTATGCCATTAGGGGAAACTATTGATTCAGATTGGATAGTAAAGGGGGGTACAAATAAATTTGATGGATTGACTTTAGAGGCGGACTTATATGATAAAGAGATGAAGGATTTTGATATTATTTTAAGTATGGATTGGTTATGTGAAAATCGAGCGACGATTGTATGTTTTGAGAAAGATGTGATTTTTCAAAGACTGAGAGAAGAAGAGTTCAGATAGATTAAGGTACTTCCTCACTTCATATCCGCTTTAAAGACCGAAATCACGTTGAGAAAGCCTAATTATCAGGGGTATCTTGCCAGTCTTATTAGCACCTCATCTCAAGAGAAAGTACTAGATGATATGCCAATAGTACGTGAGTATGTTGACGTGTTTCTCGATTATCTATCGGGCACTCCACCAGATAGACAAGTGGGATTCACGATAGATCTGGTACCTGGAACTACTCCTACATCCAAAGCCTCATACCGAATGGCACCAAAGGAATTACAAGAGTTAAAGATGCAGTTAGAAGAACTTCTAGATAAAGGGGTCATTAGATTGAGTGTATCTTCATGGAGAGTTTCGGTACTCTTTGTAAAGAAGAAAGATGGTACAATGATAATGTGCATCGACTATTGTGAACTAAATAAGTTGACAGTTAAGAATAAGTATCACATTCCTATGATTGATGATCTATTTGATAAGTTGAAAGTCGCATCCATGTTCTTGAAAGTTGATTTAAGGTCGGGCTACCATTAGCTAAAGATCAAGTCAGTAGATGTACCAAAGACGGCATTTAGGACTCGATATAGGCATTATGAGTTTACGGTGATGTCCTTTAGCTTTACGAATGCCCTTATGATCAATTGACCAAAACCTAAAAATGTTAGAGAAGTGAAGAGTTTTCTAGGTTTAGCCGGCTATTATAGGCAATTTATAGAAGGATTGTTCAAGATCGCGAGTCCTATGACACAGTTGACTCGAAAGGATATTAAGTTTGTATGGTCAGAGAAATGCGAGCGGAGTTTTCAAGAGTTAAAGGACATGCTAGTATCTACACCAATGTTGACTATTCTTGATGGTTCGGAAGGCTTTGTAATTTATAGTGATGCATCTAAACTGTGTGGAAAATATGATCAATAATGAGCGCGGTTCAAACAGTTAAGTGTAAAAAGTCATTTAAACAACTGTAACTCATAAAGCATATTTTCGGTTATCTATCACAAGCTAAACTAAAAAATAGTATCTATGCAACCCAACATACCAAAAAGAAACATTGACACTATAAAAATATCAAAAACTTAATTTAGCGAAACTGGAATCAAACAAATATGCATGTGCTCCCCCTAACTGCAAACTCTCAATATATTTAAGCAGTAGGTAAATGTATCTATGTCTTACCACAATGATCTCTCAGATGTAAAATGATATCAATTTGTAAATGTATCTATATCTCACCCCAACGACCCCTCAGACATAAAATGCAAATCAAAAAATATAATATCAAATCAAATCACTTTTGCAATTCAAAATTTTTCTCCCCCTTTTTATCACAAAATGACAAGGGACAAAGCAAAATCACATAATATCTCACTGACACAGGTATAAACAATCATAAGTATATGTAATGAATAGTAAATTTTCCAACAATTCCAACTTAAAGCACCTATGAAGTAAATTATATAAGTGACTCATATGTGTTAAGTATCACTAATCCTCTGGTAGTAGGACTAAAACTTTCAATTTGTGAGAAATGGCATGCTAAACATAACTGTTAATAAGTATATTCTTCTACTTACGAAAGTCAAACCGTATAGCACATTAGAACCTACACATGAAAGCTCATTTCTAATGAAGAATTTCTTTTCTCCCCCTGACTTACAACATAAATATTTTTCTTTTTAACACAACTTTGAATAGGAATGCTCATATATTTTATCATCTTAAATGTAGGCTCATTTCTATTAAACGACTAACATTACCCATGTAAATGACATTTAGGTCGGTTAACCCCAGATCAGATGACCATAAGTACCAGGTTATGAGAAACTCCACAGGCTTAATTACTCAAGTCAAGTAGGCTTCAAAAAGAAGCATTAAGAAATTGAGTCCCTTATTATTATTTTTTTAGACAGATATTGATTCATACAGGGATAATATCGAGCTTAGGTCTAATAAAAATGGTCAATTCATATTCAAAGTCACCCTACTAACATGTGACTGACATTCTAAATCTCAAACACGTGGTAGAGTCCCTCTGTCGAGATCATAGTGTATACAGTGCAGATGGTATATGAAGAGACATATGCTAAATACTCCATAAATATCATAATCTAGTCATGGAAATTATATTACATCTCACTAAATAAACTCATTCTTGATTACACCCAACAAAATCAAGTATAATGGATATCATGCTGTAAAACCAATTTCCAAATCAACAATTTTTTAAAAAATTTTGAAAACAATACTTAAAGCAAATAAATGAAAAAGAAATAGAAACAACAAAAATAACAAAAAGAAATAAATGGGATACATGTATGAATGAATGGACACACTAGACTACACATGCATGCATCTAAACACCAAAAGAAATAAATAGGATACATGTATGAATGAATGGACATACTAGACTACACATGCATGCACCTAAACACCAAATAAGGCGAAATTTGAATGCCCAAGAAAGTCAACCTTACTAGTGAAATCCAGATTCTTACTTCTAGTCACATGGTTACGACACCTAGGTCTAATGTGTCCTAATGCACCATAGTGTTGGCAAGTGGGAATGAACTATGGTTCAAACATGCTCGGTGGTTGTTGTCGATAAGTAGAATGATTGACCCTACGTTGTTCGGTAGGTCTCGATCCAATGGCATGCTTACCTTTGAGTTTCAGATAAGCAATCTCACGAGCTTTGTTTATGGCACGAACGAACGTGGTCCTGGATATACTAGCAGTAGCCTCACAATTATGAACATAATCCAGACTATGCCTGTCACCCGCAAGTTTGTTCATCCCAAGCAGATTATCCTGCTTCAGCGAGCTACTCATGAATGATTGGAGTTGAGCAATAGATTTATCAATATCAGAAGTTAATGATTTAAATTTAATCTCGAAGTTTTCATTGACAAGTTTCAACTCACTCACTTTCTTGGTCGAGTCCTGAATATCACTCAACAATTTTTCACGTTCAAGCTCAAGCTCGTTCACCTTTTTCAGAACGACTTTCTTGACCTTCTTGATTTTGAGACTCTCCTCAAATAATTCACGATAAGACTTGTGAATGTTCATCTCATTATCAGACTCTTCATTAGATTACTCTTTTTCATTCTCCATTTCCCCATTCTCAATCTCACAGTCGAACTCGATTGCTGCAATCGAGGTGAAGGCCATGAATTTTTATTCATCCTCACCACCAGATGACTCATTTTGAGAACAAGAATCCGACTCCTCATCACTCATGGTCACGGCTAAAGTCTTACACCTTTCCATATTCGAGCTCATATTCAGATTAAGACATTCATTCCTATAGTGATCGTAACCCTTGCACTCATGGCATTGGACATATTGAGTTTTCTTAGAAGTCCTATAGGTGTTATTCTCACATCTACCTCTCAAGAGTTTACTAGGGATTTCTCTACTCTGTTTTTGAGTCTTTCTCATATTTCTCATCATATTGTGAAATTTTTTAACGAAATAAGCAATCTTGTCATCCCTGAGTATCTCAGTGTCAGTGGACTCGCTCTTAGCTTCTCTAATAGTGTTCATGGCGATGGATTTAACCTTTTTAAGTTATGAGGTTGTGAGTTCATAAGTTTGAAGTGATCCTACGAGTTCTTCAATTTTTACAACATCCAAGTCCTTACTCTCTTCTATCACAGTAACATTGGGTCTAAACCTCTCGGGCAGTGATTTGAGGACTTTTCTAACAATTTTTTACTTTGGGCTCTTACCTAAATTAAAACTCTAATTGACTATGTCATTCAGTTTAGTGTAGAAACTATCAAACATCTCATCATTTGTTATCCTTATCTCTTCAAACCTAGTGGTTAACATATGTAGTTTAGAATTCTTAACAGTTTTAGTTCCCTCATGTGTGGTTTTTAAAATGTCTCACACTTCTTTAGAAGTTTTACACATCGATACACGCCTAAACTCTTCAGCAAACACATCTATGAACATGGCATGAATGCCCTTACTGTTCCAATTATACTCATCCAAATTCCTTTTCTACCATAGTGAAATATTAGTGGGTGTTCCTACACCATCAACAGTTGTTGAAGGTGGAGTCCACCAATTTTGAACGTAAATCCAAATATGTTCATCCAAAGTCTTAAGAAAGGCTCTCATTCGAACTTTCTAGAAGACATAATTGCTTCCGTCAAAAAACAGAGACACAGACAAGGACTAACTCGTCTAGAACTAACAAAAGGGGCCATGAATCAATTTAAGGCTACAATACTAATTGAAATTTATACAGTTCGACCCTAACAATACATAGAGGAAGTGAATAGGTATAATATGTAGAATTAAAATTATTAATTAATTAACAACAAGTCACCAATTAATTATCCCTATATGGTTATTCAATCAAATCAATTTGATCATATGATTAAATATCATAGTTCATCATAATCATTAAGTAAGCAATAAAAACACAAGAATGATCACGAAGAAACCCCAACTAGGTAAAAACTCTGAACACTTTGCCAGTCAACAATCTACTATAAACTATTAGTGACTTACAGTCCACCAGACTAGGGCTGTAAGCAAAAATCATCAAATCGAAAAATCGAACCGAAACCGCACTTTAGAAACTGTCGGTTTGGTACCACGTGGACTCGTCAACGAAATGGTTTTAAACCAAACCAAACCGGTCAAAAATGGTTTGGTTTAGGTTTGAGAATTTTAATTGCGGTTTAAAACCAAACCGGACCGGTGACAAAATATCAATTAATTAATTTAGGTCTATTAATAAGCAACCCAAATAATTAATTATTCAACACTTGTCAATTAATTAATTGGTAAATATCATTCTTCGATTTTCTTTTGTGTGTGACTCATTAGGTTCCCGATCACGATGTCTAACTACGTAAATTATTATTTTGATCTAATCAAAATTGATAATTAAGGAATGAATTAAAATAAAAGTACTTAAAAAGTTTGGAAATGTAATAAATATGATCATTTTCAATAATTCATCGCTCGTCATAGACACGTCAAGGATAAAAAGGCTCACATTACACTTCGAAATGTATTGATTGATCATCCGTAGGATGAATATATGGATTTCGAGAATTAAATTGCAACACTAGTTCGACTTCGCAATATCATGATACTAGGATTTGAAATGTACTGCGCTATTTTTTAATAAAATGATTTAATATTTTCTTAGTTGTGGTGTTTTTCTTAATTGTACTATATTATTTAAAAAAATTTAATGAATTCAATAATTTTGTTAATTTGACGAATTTTTTATCCAGTAATTTATGTAGTAGTAAAATAAATAATATTTTAAATAAATAAATTGTTAAGAATGAAAAAAAAATGAAGAAAATGATTAAATAATGTTCATTTGGCGCATCTTTTACCGTAATGGGTTGGAGATTATTTTTAGTTTCATACAAGATTTGGTGCAAAACTTATGTCAAATTTTGATGCATGGTTGAAAATTGCCTAATTATTTTCAGTAACTTAAATGGCGTACATGGCCTAATTTCCCAATTTAAAGGCCTAGCCCAGAGGGGTGCAATTGCCGCCCATTGGCCTATTATCGGTCACCACCCTTGACTTACACTCAATAAGCAAACCATTAAATTATTTTCTATGAAGTAGTTTGACTTGAAGAACTGTTTCCTTGTATAATTAAACAAATATATTGAATGTATTATGACAAGCATTGATTAACTTCCTAAGTATTCTCGTGTGGTCTTGCAAAGAGTCAACATTACAAATCAAATAATATTATCAAATGAAATTCAACTTTGGAATATCAAATGGACGAATACATATATAAATACCACTCTCTTGAAATCCTTATTTATTAGCATTTGTCTTGTCTTTCTCTCTTTGTTCAATACTCTCCATTATTAATAACCAATTAATACAAAAAAGCATTTCTCATCTCATCATCATGTTGGAATTTGGTGAGTTTTGGTCAAATAATGGTCAAAACACTTCAATGGCTTCATATCACCCAATGTTGAGTGAGATTCATGTGTTGCTAGTGGATCATGATTCTTGTTTTTTGATTTCTACCGCAAAAATGTTAGAGCTATGTTCATACAAAGGTAGATCTATTGCGAATTAATTTAACTTTGATTAAACACAATATCAAGAAAAGATAATGTGCTTTTCTATGTTTGATTTAATTTCCTTACATATATGTGGTTTATGTATAAGATGATGATATAAATTTGGTTGATTAAACTTCCATTTTCTTCATTTTGAATTATCGTTCTAATTTTTCATGGTTACACCTATTATGGAAGGTTTCATATTCATTGCAATTTATTTATCCATTTGTTTGGTTCTCAAACCTTATTAGAATTATTCAATCAATATAGCAAATTATTCATACTTGCAAAGTTGTGTAAGCTTGTACATCATTCGAAGGTTATAGTTTTTCATGCATACTAGCAAAGTTCTGATAGCATGATCAGGGAAGGTATATGTCATTGGAGATTTTATCTCTTGGAAATAATTTTTTATCATGGGTTTTGAATAATTATTTAAAAATTTAAATTTCGCGCTTATTTTATTATACCTTGTTTGATTAGGGCAATTTTCCATGGAAAATGGAAAAGTATTTCCATTTCCACACATTTTTAGTATTTGATATGCTTTATTTTCTCCAGAAATTGTTTTCCTCCCCCAACAGCCACGCGTCTGTTTTCTTGACAATTGAGGAATTGGTTTTCTTTAGGTTTTGGTTGAAATTTTGTTTTCCTTTTTTTTTCTTTTTCTTTTTTTTCTTTTTTTTTTTTTGGGCAATTGGAAAATATTCTAGACATGATGGTAAAAAAAAAAATTTATTACTTTTATAGAAAATTTTCATGTAAAACAAAGTCAAACGAATGGTATTCGGTATGATTTTTTTTATTTTTTTTTTGGCAATTGGAACAAATGTTAGACCCAATGGTAAAAGAAATTATCATTCTAATAGATAATTTTCATGTAATACAAAATCAAACGGATATCAAACTTTCAACATTTTTTAGGTGAAAAATTATAGTAATCAAACACAATTAATTACAATTCATAGTAAAACAATTCCTAAACAATTCAATTTCTTAGAATTCATTTTCTTTCCACCAATTTTCCACTTTTACAATCCTAATATAGCCAGGGATAAAATTTATTTTTACCATTGTACATCAAAATATGATACCATACATAATAACCTTACCTTTTATGTTTTAATATGGTTTCCATTTTTCTTGCCTGGCCCATTAATGTTTAAGGAGACACAATTTTTCACCTGCATATATCTATGTTTCATATATTAATGCCTCCGTAAACGACAAATTATTTTAGTTTTTCTCTCAGATTAAATCACTTCTAGTGGATACGAAAAATATCATTAATTTTATGACATCTCTAAGAATTTGTTTATTTAGTCGATTTTTTAGAAAGAAAAGAAAAATCAAAGGGAAGTTGTTTCCTATTTATGTTATTAATTTCTTCTTTATTAATTATTTTAAGTTCTTCCATTTTCCAAACTTCAGTTGCAGCTAAATAATTGCATTACTAAAAGGTTGTACCTTTTCTTACTTTCTTTATTTTCCTTGACTAATTAGTTATTCTAAATGGATTCTTTTCAGTTTCTTATGTTGAACTTGCGTCGACTGCTTTATCGATGCTCTCTAGTGGACATTCACATTTTGATCTTGTCATGGCAAACATCAACTCTCCTGACTTACATGGATACAAACTTCTTGAACAAGGAGTTAACATGGACATACCCATCATTTGTAAGTATTTCTCACATTAGTATCAATTTCTTGTTCATTTCTTTTACATAAAATCTAGTAATTGAATATGAGTTCTAATTTTTAATAAATCTAAAGCGGACCCAAGAATCTTTCCTAGTCATTCCATTAGGTTCATGTATTTCAATCTAAAAACAGTAGATCTCAATAAACTTAGTATGAATATAAGTATTTCATATATTAATTTTGCATTTTATTCAGTGATGTCAGTTGATGACAATGAATTCCTAGCAATGGGAGCTCTCAAAAATGGAGCTTTCCTCTCTATCAAGAAACCGTTTACTTTGGACATGTTAAAGTGCCTTTGGCAACATGTACTGAGAGAGAAAATGAAACTTTACAGAAATAAGGAAATAAATATGGGCATGGATGCCGCTAACCATCATATCGTGAAAGGGTTTGAATTTATTGGACGAGTTGAGGAGGGAAACAACATGCAGAACAACAATTACACTCGAAAGAAGAAAATATGTGGACAAAACGGTTCGATTTGGGTGGACGAAGAATGTGAATCAGAAAACCAAATAATCAACAATGTGGTTAAGAGAAAAGTATGCACTGAGTGGACTCAAGGTCTTCATGGAAAATTTATGGATGCTGTTGGACAGCTTGGTGAAGGAAGTATATTTTTTGTTCCCTTAAGACCTTTTATAATTAAAAAATATATTATGTAAATTTACATCCCCTATAATTTATATATCTTTATTAAAATGTGTATTTTATGAGTGTATGCTTAAAAATATATAACCCTAAAATATATGACATGTCTTGTGTTCGAAAATAGGGTGTTTTCCTAAAGAGATTCTGGAGCTAATGGATGTGCCTGGCCTGACAAGAATACAAGTAGCAAGTCATCTTCAGGTTAGTTTTCTAGTTTAATAAATTATTAATATATCGTGCACAACATATTTAGAGGGTGTTTGGTGTAAATTAAAATCAAATTTTAAGTGGATTGTGATAAAAGTTTTTGAAATGTATGGTTAAAAAGATATAGGACACATGAAAGATGTGGTTGATATTGTTTGACTTTAACTTATATATTAAGTAATGTTGGCTAGCATCGCAAAAAATTTAAAAAGGGCTTGTGAGTACAGTTGTTGGTTGTTGTGCCCTATCTTATACCCTTTACCGGTTTTCTTTCATGCAGAAATGCCGGAACAACAATTGGCGAGCTCCTGAAGAACAAAAATCTCAACAAAACAATGCTCCTGCAGACTCTAAAAACACTGATGGTTTGGACCAAAAAAAGCCAAGAAGATTTGGGTCAATGCCAAGCAAGAACACTTCGTTGATTAAAGAGCATCGTGAAACAGGTCAAAGTTCCGATATCTATACTGCAAATGAAAACCCAGATGATGGTAGATCAGGACCCGAAAATACAAATATTGCACCAATAATAAACTCCCAACAACTATATCATGAGAATTTTATGTCTGGTGCCTCAAATTCTTCTTCAAACCCTAGATATCCATCGGATGGTTTCTTTAGTTTTCCAGACACGGATTGTCTGACTCAGAATTTCTCTGGTACACTACAAGGAGGTGGAATGATAATGAATCAAAAAACTTGCCAGAAAGCTCTTCGTTCTGACCAAGTTTACCATGAACAGGTACCATATGGTCCCTAGTTCCTTGTAATAACACTCTTAATTTTTTTTGGTATGTTCAAAAACTAAAACTGTCAACTATACTTTCAGTCCCATCAGAATTCAGCAGTGCCAAGTGTGGAAACCAGGAGCCATATGAGTTCAGAGACGTCAAGCTTTGCAAGCTACTCTTCAGAAACCAGAGGAAAATAAATTGGATAATTCTCGAGTCCAGTATTATTGAATAAATTATGCACATGCAGAGACATTTTGCATAAAGCGATATATCAAATTAAACCAGCTATGCCTTTTCTTTTTTTTTTTGGTGGGTGGGTTCAAGAACATCAAACTATATAATACCCATGAAATAGTAACATGCAGGATGCTACATACTTGTGTTTTGTCTGTTTTTGCTGTTTCTGTTGAACATTTTGATAATTTTTATTCTGCTATAGATATAACAATCTTTTCATCTATTTATATACTTCAAATACCTATATATATATAGAATTTGTGAAAGGCCCTTTTCTGTGTCTTGTGGTTGCCAATTTTGTTAGAAAATAAACGTCTCATACCATTTGTTGGGAAATTGTTTAGACCCAAATATGCAGAATTAATTCATAACAAGTCACTTAATTATTGTTTTTAGATGATTAAGTTTAAAATCAATTTCAAACCATTACAAACATCATATCAAAGAAATAATATAATTAACACTAGATATAATCACGGAGAAAAACCCTAGAAGAGCTTTTCACAAGAATCATAAACCTCATAGCAAACTTGCTTTAAAATCTACTAGAAAAGTTAACATACGATTAGTAAATGACTCTGGCCACCTAACTTGTAAACCACTAAGGAACTACTTTAGTTTTGCGACCCATACTTCCCAACAACTCTAGGCTACTTTTCTCTCCGTCTGAATCACCGAGATTGAACTCGTTCCGAAATGCTAGAACTCCAAGTGCCTCTTCTCCCAACTTTAGAACTCTAAAGGCTTATAGTTGAAGGTAGAATTTTGTTTGGTGTTTGATCTAATGATCTTTTGTGTTTTGATCTTTGGGTTGAATATAGAGGATTATGGCTCAATCAATAAAACAAGATGTTTGGGATCAATTATAATGAATTGATCTTGGAGTTGAATCAAGAGAACTTTGGAATGTGTTTATAATCACTACAAAAAAAAATAACTGATTTCGTGACAATAAATTGTTGTCGCAAAAATTGAGATTTTGTTACAAACGTAATTTAGCAACAACAAGGTGCTTGTTGTGGGTATTGTCGTGCTATGTGAGTCACGGAATGTAATTTGCGACAACTTTCGTTTATTTATTGCATTAATAAATTCACAACATTATTTGTTTGATGCGAAAAATACAAAATAGCAACAAGATATGTCGCCATAATGTCATCACCACTCATATGTTTTGCGAAAAATTAAAAGGGCGACATATCAATTTGTCGCAACAATTATTCCAATAAACTTTTTGCAAAAAGATATCTGTTGCGAATATTATTTTAAAAGTACAACTTTTGTTACCTATTCTACTTTGCAATGCACAACTCATAGTAATAGCAAGTCATATCTGTCGCCAAATATGATTTACAATGCATTCGATATGTCACATAATATATTTTAAGATATTCGACATTTGTAGTACAATTTATTATGTAACAAGTGATGTTTGTAATTAAATTCATTTTGTAACACGGATAGTTTATCGCGTCATCACTTGAGCAACGATGTATAAATGTTGCCAAATGGAATCGGTCCAACTATTGAAGACACCGTCTTCCGCAAATGGAATACCTTTCTTCCAGCTAAGGAAAAATATGTAACCTACACATAAATTAGAGTTTATATAAAAACATATCCTACTTATCCAAAACAACCCACTGTGCTTGAGCTCTCTTGGCTTCAAAAGCTACAACTACATCTTTGGACCTAGAAACAACTTTCATCTTGACAATTACCTATCAAGTGAATAGAAATCCATGAGTTATTTTCATTATTAGACCACAAGAAGAAAGAAAGAAAGCTCAACATATGGATACACATTTACTTTACCTGGATCATTAACATCATGGAGTTGATACATCATTCGGTTGAGTAAATCTGTCATATAATCCTGACCTAAAAATATTCCCTGCAGTGATCTCGAGTGAGTAGCTGAGCAATGCTATTAAAACTTGGATAACCCCATAGTTTTTTTACCTAATATAAACTTCAAAAATAATTATATTAGAGAAAACGTTTAAGGACTTCAAACACCATAGTGAACATAGTATTGAAGGCGTAAACATTAATTTTCCAAATGACTTCTGGATTAGTAGACATCGTGCACACAACTTGTTGACTTTCGGCACAAGCTATTCCAAATTATAATTGCTACAAGTATTAAAATATATATATATATATATCTAAACAAACTTATTTTAGCTACATTTGCTAGTTGATTAGCTTTGTAAACTTTTTTCGATTTCATAGCATAGAATGTACCACCCTCATCCTTGTATAAAGATGCCTCGTGAATTCTTCGAAAAAGTTAAAGCATAACAAAGAAATCTAAGAACAAATTTGTTTATATATGACACCTTTACAGCCACTATACTAAAATCATATGGCATCAAAAGGATCTGTTTGTCTAGTGTATAGGCAGAATGCATGGGCTGATCAACTACTTCACCCTAGAGGTATGAAACATTAATTCTAGTGCTTGTAAATATGTTACTAAAAACAAGTTCATGAGTTTTTTTTAATCAAGCAAGTGAAAACTAAAACAAATTCATAAACTTCATCGAGATAATAAAAAAGTTCATTCTTTGTTATAAGATGAAAACATCAAAAGACAAATCATGAAATGAGCAGCAACAGAGTGAAACACGAAAAAAATGGCAATTAAATGGAATGACACTAACAGGCCAATTATCAAATTCTTCAATATTAATTTCTTAAATGCTAAAATCTTGTTGAGTTCACAAGAACTAATTGATCAATTTTAAATCAAGCTTCATCTTCCTAATTTACAACATTTAATGATTGATTTGTCCTCCGTGGCTGAAGTTACTAGTGAAAACCAAAAGAATCCAAATACACTACACTATTAGGATTTTCAGTAAAGAAAAGCAGAACTATGCTTCCTGCTTTGAAGAAAATGGAGAAATGTGTTAAGTTTTTAGTGTTGGCGATTCTGTAGACAAAATGACTAATTTGTAACAGTTGTAAAAGTCAAAGACCTAGGGTGTAATTTGTATAAGTTGGATTATGAGGTCTAGGGTTCGAGCATAAAAAGAGGAGAAATAGGGTACCGTATTTTCGATAATCTATCGACTGGACTTTGCTCGAGCGACAAAAATAGAATCTCTATCGCCCGGCTCTCGCTTGAGCAAGAGGTCATCGCTTGCTTGTCGCTGAGGTTTCGCTCGAGCAACATGTTTATACGGAAAACCCTAAAATGCGTTTTTAACCAAATTTTCTTGATCCATTCAACCCAATTACTCTCTCATATAAATACACAAGTCTATGTACAAATTTCTAAGGTGATTTTTATTATTTTCTTTGCCTCATATTTTTCTCTAAAGATCCAAGAACATATTCTTTCATTGTAATTCATTTTTTCTTCTTGAAATCATACCCACCTGTTTAGGAAAATATCATATTAAAGAATCCAAAACACATACTTCCTAAACATCCTTATGAAGGTACTTTCTTAGTTGGACTTTAGAAGTTTCTAGAAATTAAGAGAGATTGGACTACAAGTATAGGGAAATCACAAGAATTGGAGATTCTTGAAAATCCACTTGGAAGAGACAATTGAAGAAGGTCAGGAAGCTAGATGGAGACAGCGGATCTTGGAAACTACAGGAGGTAGATCGGGAAGTCTAGCTGGTTGGCTAAATAGTATCTACAGTAGCAGATCGTGAGTCTGGAAGAAATAGCAGATTTTGGATATTACAAGAATTACAACAGAGGGAACTAGTGGAATTTGTTTAGCTGGAAGTGAACTGTAATTCATATTGTCTATAGTGGAGATAACTAGTTTGGTCCCGAAAGTTTTACCCAATTGGGTTTCTCCATCATCAATATTAGTATTATTTATTGCTTTAGTATTACAAACCGTGGCAATTCAACTTAGAATAATTGGATTGTTTGTTTAACCATCTTGAAACTATTAAAAAGTGACTTGTTGCTTTAAATAGAATAATTCCGTACGTAGGGTCAAAACTAAAAATGGATATTTATAATCATTCGATAACTTCATAGTCATTAAATTGATAATCCATAACTTTCAATTGGTAATCAGAACCCAAATTCGTTCCTTGACCCATATTATCTAAATGAGTAGTTCATTATCTGTTTCGCCTTATTTTGATGGCAGTAATTATGCCTATGGGAAGGTTAGGATGAGAGCTTTTTTGAAATCTATGAATGAGCGTGTATGGTTGAGTGACTGCCCCTAGTTCTACAATTAATAATGAAGTTATCCCCACTCACATTGCTAATTGAACTAGGATGAACTTAGATGAATGTAATTGGAGCAGTAAAGCCTTACATGCCTTATTTATGGCGGTATCCTTGGAAGAGTTTAGGAGAGTATTTATGTGTGAGATTGATAAAGAAGTTTGAGATATTCTAAAGACCACACATGAGGGAACTCGAGCTATTAAAAACTCTAAGTTGCAGATGTTGACCACTAGGTTTGAAAATATTAGGATGAAAGATTATTAGACTTTTGATGAATTCTACGCGAGCTTAAACAACATAGTGAATCTAGCTTCAATCTAGGAGAGAAAAATCTCGAGCCTAAAATAGTGCGTAAAATTCTTATATCCTTACCCGAGTGTTTTAGGCCTAAAATCACGACTATTGGAAAACCTAAGGACACAGATTTCATTAAAGTAAATGAGTTAGTTGGATCCCTCCAAATATATGAGCTAACCTTATACAAACATATTAAAGATAAATCTCTGGCCATGATATTCGTGAGAAACATCCGGACCGAATCATCTGATTCACCGAATGATGAGGAGTTAGCTTACCTGGCTAAAAAATTCTAAAAAAAGTTTAGGAAGAAAATTAACCCTCAAGAGAGACACAAAGGTGACCCGAGTGAATTCAGAAGAAAATCTAAATCTATGAGGTACCATAATTGTTGAGATTTTGGTCATGTTAGGAGTGAATGCCCTAGTAGTATGAGAATTTCAAATAAGGCTATGAATGCTACTCTCACTGATGACTAGTATAACTCGGACAATCAAAGTGAGAAAAACCACTCGAGAGGAAAGTAGAAAATATATTGCCTTTACTACTAGAGTTAAGAAAGGATCTGACAGGAAAGCGAAAGAGAAGATGGCTTAGATAGTGATGAGGATCCTAATGAAAAGTCTATGAGTGATGAAGATATCTAAGAGGCTTATGATAAGATGTATGAGGAGAGTTTTAAGATTCTTACTAAAAACAAAGCCTTGAGTGCGAGAAATAAAGAACTTGAATTGGAAAATGAGAAGTTAGTTAGCGCACATTAAGGAATCTACCTCGATCCTGAGTGAAGTAAAATTCATGAATGAAACTTTAGAGACTCGGGTTAAGAACCTCACCAGTGAGCTTGAGAAGTCCCCTATGAGAGTTAGTGAATGGACCACTGAGAAAGAGACCTTAGAAATTCAGGTTAAGAACTTTATGAGCGATCTAGAATATTCTAAATCTCAATTGCTTGTCTTCTCTAGCGGTTCTGAAAAAGATAATAGTTTAGGAATGGACAAGCCGGCTGGAAATAAGGGAGGTCTAGATTTTAAGGAAAATAGTACTAATACTTATAAGACCACATTTGTCCCCACATTTGTCTGTGTCATTGACTAGCCCAAACATGTGTCTAACCTCGACCTTAAAAATAAAGGATATGTAGGAAAGAGGCCTACTAGACGGCGTGGACCCACCAACCTAAGAATAGATATCAACGATCACATACCATTGGTCCTAGGTTTATCCCTACATGTTTTCACTGTTGTAAGTTAGGACATCTAAAGCCTAGGTGTCATCATTTTCTGAATAGAAATAGATATAAGAATCTTGTAGGTCAGATTAACTTTCTTACTAATCAAATGAGTTAATTGACGAAGTTAATGGCACGGATAAATAGGAATAGTCCTGTCACTAGGCAAGTTTGGGTGAAGAAAAATGATCTGAAAATTTTTGAAATAGATCACGGTGCTCTTAAAGGTAAGAGCATTTGCATACCTAACTGATTAGGTATTTTTTATGCATGATCATGCTTTATCTTCATGTCACATTGATTTGTGTATGCATCAAATCTGTTTATTTGTTTTCTAGGTAAGAATCACGTACATTATTATTATTATTATTATTATTATTATTATTATTATTATTATTATTATTATTATTATTATTATTATTATGTGTTTGATTTTTTTTATGTGTTTGGTGCATTCATGTTTTAAACGAAAAAATAACAAAGAAAATTGGAAAATTTTAAAATAAAAAATGCTGGAAATTGTTTTTACAGCTTAATATATAAAATACTTGAATTTGTTTGTTGTGATCAAGTATGGGTTTAATCGATGCGCTGTAACATTGTTTCCATTGCTAGCTTAGGTTATTTATAGAGTAATTAGTATATGTGTCTTCATGTATCATCTACACTGCACATAATATGATAGTGTTAGTGGGAATCTACCGTGTGTGTGAAATTTAAGATGGCAGTCACACGTTAGTAAGGTGACTTTGAACATGAATAGGCCTTTTTTATTAGAGCTGAGCTCAAATTTATCCCTTGCTATATAAAGCTCAATATCTTATGTTCTTCTTCGAAACCTTTTTGACTTGAGCAATTAAGCCGCGGGATTTCTCATAACCTGGTGCTTATGGTCAACTGACTTGAGTTAACCGGCCTAAAACTCATTACATGAGTCATTTTAGTCGCTTCATGAAGAAGAGTCTGCACTTAAGATTTGAAAAATAATTATGAGCTTAAAATATTGAAATATGTAAAAATAAAATATGCTCAAAGTTAGGGAGAGAAAAGAAAATATTAATATAAAATGAGATTTTATTTAAAGGTCCAACGTGCTTTAAATTATTTGACTTTCATAAGTAGAGAAATATACTTATTGGTAACGATGTTTAGCATGTCCTTACTCACAAAATTAAGATTTGGAGTTCTACTTACAAAGGATTAGTGACACTTTACACACATAAGTCACTTATACAATTTACTCCATGATAACTTGAATGAGTGTGTGGGAAGGTTTACTATCCATTGTTTATTCTTATGTATGCTAACGACTACATGTTTTAGTAATTATATGTTATTGTTAAGAGTTTGTTATCCCTTCATCATTTGTGACAAAGAAAGTGGAGAACTTAAAGAGAAAATTTTTGAATTTTGATTAAAGAGGAGCATTGAATGTTACATTTTATGTCTGAGTGGTCGTTGGAGAGATACATAGATAAATTTGCCTACTGCATAAAAAATATTGAGAGTTTGCAGTAAGGAAGAGACGGTGCATTGCGTATCATACGCATAGCTGTTTGAGTTTTGATGTTTTTGTGCTGTTAATGTTTCGGTTTGTGTTTTGATTGACATTAATGTCACGTTTCAAACTAGCATGCTTATTTTTTGATTTTTAATATCACGTGCTTTTACACTGGGTATTAAGTTGTGGATTTCAGGAAACAAGATTACAAGAAATGCAAAAGACATCAGTTTGATGAAGCTTGTGTAGTTTAGATTTAGTTTTTAGTTTTTCCCTGACTTATTGTATAGTTTTGTTACAAAATGCCAAAGTGAGAGTTTGTTAGGGTTTTAGTGTTGGCGATTATGTGGACAAAATGACTGATTTGTAACATATTGTAAAAGTCAAGGATATAGGACGCAATTTGTATAAGTTAGGTTATGAGGTCTAGGGTTCGAGCATACAAAGAAAAGAAACGGGGCGCCGTATTTTCGCTAGCCTATCTCCTAGACATTGCTCGAGCGACAAAAATAGAATCCCTTGTCGCCTAGCTCTCGTTCGAGCAAAATGTCGTCGCTCGCCTGTCGCTAAGGTTTCGCTCAAGCGACATGTTTATACGAAAAATTCTAAGGTGCATTTTTAAACAAATTTTCCTAACCCGTTCAACCCAATTACTCTCTCATATAAATACACAAGTCTGTGCATGAATTTCTAAGGTGGTTTTTATTATTTTCATTGCCTCATCTTTTTTCTCTAAAGATCCAAAAACATATTCTTTCATTGTGATTCATTTTTTCTTCTTGAAATCGTAACCACCTATTTGGAAAAATATCATATTAAAGAATCCAAAACACTTACTTCCTAAACTTTCTCAGTTGGACTTCACAAGTTTCTGGAGGTTGAGAGAGTTTGGACTGCAAGCACAGGAAAAACACAAATTGAAAATTCTTGAAAATCCACTTAGAAGAGACAACTGAAGAATGTCAAGAAGCTGAAAGGAGATAGCGGATCTTGGAAGTTGCAGGAGGTGGATTGTGAAGTCTAGCAGGTTGGCTAGATAGTATCTAGGTAGCAGATCGTGAGTCTAGAAGAAACAGCAAATCTTGGAGATTACAGAAATTACAACAGCGGGAACCAGTGGAATTTGCTAGGTTGGAAACAGGCTGTAATTCATATTGTCTATAGTGGAGGTATTTGGCTTGGTCCTGAAGTTTTTATCCAGTTGGGTTTCTCTGTCATCAATTTTGGTGTTATTTATTTCTTTAATATTACAAACTACGATAATTCAACTTAGGATAATTGGATTGTTTGTTTAACCATCTACAAACAATTAAAAAGTGACTTGTTACTTTTAATAGAATTATTTCGCACGTAAGGTCAAAAATAAAAATGGATAATTATAACCATTCAGTAACTTAGTAGTCATTAAATTGATAATCTGCAACTTTTAAAAGGGATTTTCAGATGACCGGTTAAACTACACTCATTTCAGAACTTCTCATAACCAATTTTTCCATAAATCTCATAACAACATACATACAAGACAAGAAAAAATCAACTAAGATGCAGATATTTAAAGAAAATGAACAGAAATAGCAAAGAACTCATTTTAGAACTTCTCAACAAGCTCATAACAGAACCAAATTTTTGATACATTTCAGAAGTCAGAAACAGCAAAAAATTAATAAAAACCTAATCGGGTCTATGTAGGAATTTGAATAAAGAATCAAATTTTAGAGTCTTACATAAGAAATGTTTGAGAAGAGGCATGACGACTGGTCGAAGAATCTGATGTGCAGAGGCCACTCATATCAACCTTTTGAGAAATCTTTATCCTCAAACTATCATTTTTACAATCTATACACAATACACTCTAATTAGAAATTATCACTATAAACTGTACGAAGCTTTCAAAGTGGTGGATGTGAAGCCGCTACTTGAGAAAGAATAGATTGTTTTCGTCTAACCCTAATATGTGAGACTCTTACTTTATATAGGGATCCAATGATTGTTATTGGATCTTGATAATCTGCAGTCTAGGTCTATCAACTATTGTTATTGGATCTTGATAATATGCAGTCCAGATCTATCCCAACTTAGATAAATAATGTTTTCATGCGGAAGGATAAAAAATAAAATTTTGCTAAATTTTTAATATGTTTTTAATTTTTTTTCTTATTGGCAACCAAATTTATCATCTGAAATATTTTAATATATTTTACATAATTTTGTATCTGGTCAAGTTGGCATGTCTTCACAACAATTTGAACTAACAACAATATTCAACATGTCATCGCATGCTGATAATATATGGATTATGATTTGTTTGTTTTTTTTGCTTTAAGTGTCGAGACATCTATTTTTCATTATGGATTGGTACAACCTAGTAATTCCTTTTGTAAGTTATTATGTGATTGAAAGTTTAATCGTCTAATGCTTTTTTGTTGGAGATAATTTTTTTCTAGAAATTTTATAAAGCTTTTTATTATAAAAATTTTCCTCTTGATCAAAATTAGTTAAAATTAAAAAGAAAACAATTATGTTACATATTAAAATGTAATCTTTAGCCAGATGAAAAAAAATAGTTGTTGTAAAAAAAATAAAGAATGCTGCAAAAAAAAAAAAAGTTAAGACAGCAAGCAAAGAGCGTTGAAAAACATAATAAAAGCAACAGACGAATACATCACGAAAACTTAACAACGACGTACATTTGAAGTCTTTTACAAGATGCATTGCACATTGCCCTATCCTTCTACTCTAAGACAATATTAGAGCCTACAACATAAGGGTGAGCGTTGTAAAAGACCTACGACAATGTTTTTTGTTCGTTGCAAAAAAAAAAATTTCTCGTAGCAATTTTCCTCCATCTATAGAATTTTAAGCAACAATTATTCTTTATCACAAATAGTAGACCTTATTACATCACAAACACTTTGTTGCAAAAAATAAAAGTTTGTCGCCAGAAGTTTCCCACCAAAAGTATTTTGGCACCTTGTTTCTCTACTTTTTTTGCGACAATCTACTTTTTGCGACAACTTTTAATGTCGTCTTATATTTTTTTATACTTATTTTACTTGTATCAATGTTGCGCTAAATCACTTATTGCGACAACTTTGCGTATATTGCAAAATATCTTGTCGCAAAATAACATTTTTGTTGTAGTGAATCTTCAAAAGCTCTAATGTGAAATAATGATTCAGCGTACTATGGGACGAAGTATGGAATGTATATTTATAATGGATAGTGTTAGGGGGTGAAATAGGATTGAGAAACTAAGTTAAAATAGAATAAAGTCTCTTCCCGAATGTCACTACCTCATGCCTAGTGAGAGTGTTCCTCTTTTGAGCGCTCGAGCGCTCTTCACACACTCGCGAGCAATTTTGTACTGACTTTTTCTCCTTGGTCCATATTTGATCTCTTTGACTGCTCCAAGAACTAGAATACCAACCTTATAATATTTTGACTATAATTGCAACTCAATAATTCATGATTTTGAATAGGAAAACTGCCAATAACGAATTCGGACATTGCCAATTACAAATTTGACCTAACAAATTTCATAGCTTCTGCTTCTAGATTTTCATGTTAATTGTTGGAAAATGGTGCAATGGTGAAGTCAATTGGATTATTTAGCATAATGCGACCATCACAAGGTGGAGAGCTAGGGGCAGTGATCAATGACTCATAATCATGAAAACCACATGTAGAATATCCATATGAATGAAGTATCATTCAATCTAAGACCGTACTACTAAGTACATAATTAATTACTTGAAGTACTGATTTAAAAGGTGGCTTTTGGAACTAATAACTTAAATTTCACTAAAGCAAAAAATAATTTTAACAATTATTGTCAAAAAAATATATTGAGGTAAGATGATAGGAATCACGATTTCACAATTGTTTGTTTGATTCAACTTCACATATCATGCTAACACAATTTCTCATGTCGCCAACCAAGTTTCTTAATTTTAGTTAATATTGAATTCAAGATACTTCTATTTGATTTGACTTAAAAAGATGCATTAAATCACAAAGGATTGGCCTTTTAGATATTAAAAGACAAAAAAGTCCTTAAATAAATTATACAATTACAAAATATGATATTTGTTTAAAAGACAATATTACTATTTTAGTTAACAATTCAAAATCAAACACTTCCCACTTAAAATTTCAAAATCATTTAATTTTTCTTATCTGTCTATTCCAACACAGATAAAAAATTTCTCAACTTTCATCTGCTCCAACCTCAAAATCTCTGAAATTTATCGAACACTGAAAAAGGAAATATTTTTTTAGTATTTATCACTTCGAATCAGTAAGTATATTTATGTATGTTTTATTTCATTTTCGTTAAATTTTTATACATTTTAATCGATAACAACAGTCGAGAAATTGTTATACATTTAATAGACGGAACAATCAGCTATTTCGACTGTTTTCTGGCTGTTCCACCTATTTTTTTTAGTTTTGTTACCGTAGTCGAGCCGAATTTTTGACTATGTATTTTCTTTAAAAAAATTATATTTCATCTTGCAGATATGATTGTAATGTCGGTTTGTTTTTTGGTGACTTCGAATTGGATGAGAAAGATCAATGAGTATGGAGATGAACAAGTGATTAACGTGGTGGTATTCCTATTTCCATAACAGAGAGTACAACATATACGGGAATGTACCATGATTTACAAAATAGCTGAATGTCGACCCCTCTCAATACTATATGGAACTGAGATTTCGATTTAAGGATGATTAATTATTTCGATTCCACATATGAAGGTTATTTGTGATGAAGAAGTGAATTATCTATTTGAATTGAACAAAATATACACGGCTCTTCTTTGGGTGACTTTAGTGAGAGAGGATGTCACTAAAGGTGAACACGAAGATTCGGTTGGAAGGGATCACAATGCCAATGATTTTTAGTACACAGTGGAGATAGCTCGTGAGGATGATGCAGTTATTCCCGAGCCAATTGTTCATCATCGTTATCGCACTTTATACACAAAACTCCATAGAAGTTCATGACAACAAAAATGACAATTAATTTACAAATGAAAATTTGATTGCTTAATCCTGTCAAAGGCATGAATGGGGTGGGAGCACAGGGGCTGGAATGAGTGGACAGTTATCTAATTCTTCACGTGTGGTTCCCGATGATGAGGATTTGTATGTTGAGTAACCATTTGAAACAAAGAAAGATTTGTAGGAAGTTATGCATCGAATTGCACTTAAATACAACTTTGAGTTCAAAATTAAGAAATCAAACAATTCATTGTTGATGGTTGTCTGTGTCGACGACAGTTTTTGTTGGCATTTACAAGTCATGAAAATGGATATGAATGAGTTCTTTGTAGTTCACGAGTATACACAGGAACATATTTGCGAAATGGGAATTCGTCGAAATGATCATGGGCAAGCTCGAGCATGGTTTATTGGTTGACAGATAATGTACAAGTATTAGAACCTATGGACGATCTACAGACATTCGAACATCATTAACGACGTCCGTCAAGAGTATAGAGTGGTCATGATCTACTAGAAGGTTTGGAAGGTCAAAGAATGTACATTGGAGGATTTAATGGGTCAGGTATTGCCATAACATGGGAACAACTAATCCTGACTCGGCATTTTTTATTGAGATGGAGGGCGAGAATTACTTTAAAGTTTTCTTCATAGCTCTTGGACAATGCATTCGAGGATTTCGAAATGCGATGTGACTCATAATTCTAGTCAATGGTACAACTCTAAAAGCTAGATACGAAGGCAAGTTAATTATTACTACATGTCAAGATGTCGACATCCAAATTTACCCTCTTACATTCGGCATGGTCGATAGAGAGAATGATCTGTCGATGTGTTGGTTCTTCACAAAACTGAGAAAAGTAATCGAAGAAGTCGAGGACCTTGCCTTTGTAACTGATCGGGGACCATCTATAATAAATGTTATTGCCGAAGTTTTTCCCGAGGCACAACATAAATATTACATGTACCATATACAAGGCAACCTGAACACTAAGTATCGGGACAAATGCATCGTTTCATTGTAAAGGAGAACGGCCGAAGCTTATAATGTTGAAAAGTTTAATAAATTTCTGGATGGAATAGGAGGTAAATCATTACCGGCATGGGAGTATCTGACAAAAATGGAGATTGAACACTGGGCGCGATCACATTTTCGTAAGTGTTAATACAACATGATGATGTTAAACAATGCGGAGTTTCTCAATGCATTATTCAAAAAAGATCAAAAGTTACTAATCCTTGCAACAATTGAGAACATTTGTAACGAGTTGCAGCAATGGTTTTAGGACTGACGTGCAGAATCATAAAGTTGCATAAGCGTGCTAACCCTGGCTCAAGAGGATAAATTCTTCAAGGCTGCAAAGCTTGCGAGAAAGTTAAATGTGGAATCATTGGATGAGTTGCACTTCTCCGTGAAATGTGCACGTAATATGGCATACATGGTAGACTTGACTGATAACACATACACTTGTCGTCGATTTCAGTTGGAGAGTTTTCTATGTGAGCATGCAGTCGTAGTGGTTATGTATAAATGTTTTGCAGTGAGAACATTACGCTCTCCTTATTACACGACTGATTATTGGATAGCAGCGTAGGCTGAGACTATATTTCCTCTACCTAATGAAGCTGAGTGGGAAGTTCCTGACCATATTCTCCTACTTAATAATTTGTTGCCACCGTAAGTTGAACCATGTGGTCCTGGACGTCCACGTACGTCTAGAATACCATCTAGCAAAGAGTTTTCTCGATTGCGCAAGTACGACAAGTGTGGAGCAATAGGGCATACTCGTCAATTTTGTACGAGTCAGATTCTCCTAAATGAGAATTATACCGATGTGTAATGGTATCACTATGAAATGAAGGATCAAATTGTACAAAATCATAGCTGATGGACCTCGAGCGCAAATATTTGATAAATGAATAAACAATTTACATGAGTATTAGTGGAATCAAGGCTAGCTCCAAGTTATGCTCGAGCTAGCCTTATGTCAGACATGAATGGTCAGAGTCATACACATATATAGTAGAATCAGTGAAGACGATCTCCACTACAATGCAATAATGATTCACGATCACTAAAAATCCATGGCTTTCCCCCAACATTCGACCACATCCTTACGACCTACTCGGCCATATATTCGAGCAACACGTACTCATTGCCCATAAGTTGAAGTGGATGATACTCAATGGTAATGGTACATACAAACTCGGTGCTCAATATGAGTCGACCAGGAATGTCGAATGACTTTGGATATTTTCAAGCTCGATCACGCAATAAGTCCATAGCCAAGTCGATGTACTATATCAAGAAACACAAATAAAAAAATAGAGGGAGTTATTTCATTTAATAAACAAAAAAATTATGTATACATAATAAATAACAATATGACTATTTTACTTACATCGTCGGCAAGCCAAGTTCTCGAAGTGGTCATGTCATGAAATCACTTATAAGCTTCTGAGATCATCATCCCCCTAACAGTACGATTATCTCGCCGACGATGTGGTCATGTCTCAGCCGTGAAAGGAGATACGACGTACTGTAATGGCAATCTCAACCTCTTACCGACCCACCTGCTTCGACATGTCAATAGCACGCCTCTTACCATTTGTCACAACCAACGTCCTATCCTCCTGCATCATCGAGTGTACTACCTTCGCCTCCGCCACCCCCTCCTTCGTCATCGGTGGCACCCCCTCCGCCTCAAGCACCCCTGCTTCTGCCCAAAATGCAGCATCTGGCCACAACGAGGAGTGACCCCAGTCTCTATCACCCTCTCGATCACCCTTTCCATCGCCCCATCTATCACCAACTTCATCACCCTGTCTACGAAGCACTACAACATCTGAGCGTAAACTCGATATCTCGCTACTCATTTCTCATCGCAGCGTCCCTACCTCTCTTCGTAGCGTGCCCATCTCCTCTCTCATCTTCGTCATAAATCCAGCCAGAAGGACATACAAATCACTATGTGCAGGAGATCCACAGGGGAGGTGCCTGGATGGAGGAGAATGAGATCTCATCGACAGTAGAGGTGATTCCATTGGGGGAGAAGGAAATCACGTCGACGGCGGAGGTGATCGTCGATCAACTGAGCTGCACTCCTACACAAATAATATTAATAATTATTAACTTAGTTAAAATAGGCTAACTCATACAAAACAATAATCAATAAATTATATTCAATTCTCATATCCGATCTCGGTCGAGGATAGAATCAAACATCTAGTCTCGTGGAGTATGTAGAATAACTAATTCATGCATAGAACCACGACCATCCTCATCCATCGACGGTGTCAACTCGGTTAGGACCTCAAGCTGACATATTGACATTTCAACTAGTTAATGATCTTGTGATGATATTTTGAAAAGACATACAATATAAATCTACAATGTCTAATACTCACTTGAGGGTCGTCAAAGAGGGCTGATAATTGTTTGCCCGACATCCGTCTGCTCAGAATGCTAGCCAATGATGCTTCCGAGGGTAGCGTGTCTCCCCCCGCCTGATAAATCGAGTACCCAATAGGGGGACTGTCTTATATGCCTAGATCTGCAACACATACACTTATTATATGCAAATTTAGTATAAAAAAGTTTTAACGTTGATTATGTTAAACATTTACCTACACTACCAAGGACAATCCATATATATCGTACTTATGTATGGACCCCTTGAGCTTCGAGTGTGATCTAGTGAAAACATATACGGTGTCCTCAAAATATCTTCGGTCCCAAGGATAGTTGTTGAGCGCATTGATGTCTCAATAACTTACAAATGAAAATGTCGACGACAATCTTCTTGTGATGACCTCATCACGCTCTCAAGGATGTAGACAAGTCCAAGCTTTAATCTATCAAACATCTGGTCGCACTCCCTGATCGCACCCATCAATTGGGGTAAATGCATCGTCCCCTATCCTTGGAAGTATGTCTCATACAGCCTGTTGCTTTTCTCAGTGGCTGCCTTGTCGCCTATAATCCTCAATCCAGCGATCAGGGCAAACTCAAACAACGAGAAACTAATAACCTTGCCCCCGAGGTCGAAGTGGAGGAATCGCCGTCGACTGGCCTAAGAAGATGACATAGGAGTGATCAATGATCTCTCCTAAGTAATGTACCTCTTGCAACTTGGGCAAGGGAAATAGGAAGAATTGTCTTAGCACATCTCCATGCTGATCATCGAGTAGCTCCCACTACAAAAGTAAAACTTTCAAAGCTACTGTTCCAAGTAGCTTTTCATGCCATACGCTTCAACTCTGCATTTAAATGATACTCCATCCTGCAAAAATTCGAATTTTAGAATATTGAACAAGAGATAATAAAATAATATATAATCTCGAAAAATCAAGTGAATCGAATTGTAATTACCATACGCAAGATATTGACGCTAATAAAAAAATAAATGATTTAATAAATTAAAGGAGAAGCACGAAAAATAAATTAAATACAAGTTAAAAAATAATTAATTAAATTAAATACAAATTAATGACCAAAAATAATAAAGAATAAATCAATTCAAGAAAATTAAAAAAATAAAATAAAGTAAGAACATTAAAAAGTATTTTAAATTGAAAAAAAATTATAATAAGAAGAAAATAATTAAGGTGTTCTTAAATTATTACCAAAAAATAATAATAAAAAACAAAAAAATTAAACAAAATTAAATAGAGAATATAAATATTATTTAAGTAAAATTGAAAAAAAAAATTATAGATTTGTTTAAAAAGAATTTTAAACTTTAAAAAAGGGAAAAAGTGAATTTGGTAATTTGGTTAAAAAGAATATCTAATTTATTAATTTTCAATTTAAATTTATTTATTTAATTTAAAAAGTAATAAAAAAATTTAATTTATAAGTCTACCACCCTCTCCGTCGTCCCGTCTATCACCCTATCGTAGTCATGCTATATCGCCTCGGAGCGATACGACCTCCACCTCAAGGTCTGATACATGGCTACGGAGCACTACAACATCTTGACGTAAACTCGATATCTCGCCACTCATCTCTTGTCGTAGTGCCCTTACATCTTCTCGTAGCACCCACCTCCTCCCTCACTCCACTCGTAGAGCGTCTGCCTCCTCTTTTATCTCGGCTATAAATCCAGTCAAAAGGTCATACATATCACTGTGCTCGGGAGATCCACAGGGGAGGTGCCTGGATGGAGAAGAAGGAGATCTCATCTACATTGGAGGCGATCTCATCGGGGATGGAGGTGATCCCATCGGCGGCGGAGGTGATTGTCAATCCACTGGACCGTGCTCATATACAAATAACATTAAAAGTTATTATCTTAGCTAAAATAGACTAACTCGTACAAAATTATAATCAATAAATTATATTCAATTCTCATACCCGATCTCGGTCTGGAATAGAATCGGACATCCGGTCTCTTGAAGTATGCGAAATGACTAATTCACGCACAAGACCACAACCCTCCCCCTTCATCGACGGCGTCATCTTGATTAGGACCTTAAGTTGACATATTGGCATTTCAACTAGTTAATGATAATGTGATGAAATTCTGAAACGACATACAATATAAATCTACAATGTGTAATACTCACATAAGAGTCGTCGATGAGGGTTGATAATTGTTTTCCGAACGGGCATTCATATGCTCGAGTGCTCACCAATGATGCATCCAAGGGCATCATGTCTCCCATCAATTGGCAAATCGAGTACCAAAGAGGGGGATCATCTCATATGCCCAGATCTGTAGTACATACACTTATTATATATAAATTTAGCATAAAAAATTTAATGTTGATTATGTTAAACATTTACCTGCACTGCCAAGGGTAATCCATATGTATCGTACTTACGTGTAGACCCTTTAAGCTTCGAGTGATATGGTAAAGACGTGTACGGTGTCTTTAAAATATCTTCGGCCCCACGGATAGTTGTTGAATGCATCAATGTCGTCTACAACTTGCAAATGGAAAATGTTGACGGCAGTCTTCTCGTGATGATACCTCATCACGCTCTCAAGGATGTAGACCTGCCCAAACTTCAACCTATCTAACATTTGGTCGCACTCCCTGATCGCGCCCATCAACTGAGGTAGAAGCACCATTCCCAATCCCTAGAAGTACGTCTCGTACAACATATTGCTTCTCTTAGTGGCTGCCTCGTTGCCTGTAATCCTTAATCTAGTGATCAGGGCGAACTCAAACATCGAGAAACTAACGACCTTGCCTTCGAGGTTGAAGTAGAGGGCATTGTCGTCGACTACCCTAAGGAGCCGACATAGCAGTGCATCGATAATTTGTTATGAGTATTGCACCTCTCGTGACTGGTACAGGGGCCACAGGAAGGATTGCCGCATCATATCTCCATGCTAATCATCGAGCAACTCTAGCACGAAGGTAAAACTCTCAAAGCTACTGTTTCAAGTAACCTTCCCCGCCATCCGTCTCAAATCTGTATCTAAATAATACTCCATACTGCAAAAATTCAAATGTTAAAATATTGAACAAGAGATAATAAAATAACACATAATCTCGAAAAAAATCAAGCGAACCAAATCGTAATTACTATATGCAAGACATCGACGCTAATGAACAAATAAATGATGTAATAAATTAAAGGAGAAACACGAAAAAATAAATTAAATAATTAAATCTTAACTTGGGCGGACTAATTTTCAATTTAAATTTATTTATTTTATTTAAAAAGGACTAATTTTTTTTAATTTATATAAATTTTAATATATGAAAAATAATTAATATATTGATTTAAATAAAAAAATAAATTTTAAAAATAATTAATTACATTTTAACTTGGGCCGACTAATTTTCAATTTAAAATTATTTATTTCATTTAAAAAGGACTAAATTAAAGAAATAAACAAAACAAATCAAGAGGAAAAATAATTAATAAATTAATTTCAATAACATTTAAATTTTAAAATTAAATAATTAAATTTTAACTTGGACCGACTAATTTTCAATTTAAATTATATATATATATTAAAGAATAAACAAAATAAATCAAAACGAAAAATAATTAATTAAAATTAAAATTAATAAATTAATAAATTAATTTAAATAAAATTTACAATTACAATTTAATTTTAATTAAAAATTAAATTTTGAAGATTAAAATTAATTTATGTGTCGAGTTTAATCGATCCAGATTGTTTAGCTCAGAAATAGTCCGGGCTGAATGTAACAGTCGGTCGGACTATTTATAGTCGAATCACCTAAACAGCCAGGTGACTGACTATAAAGTAGTCGACGGTTGTTGTTTTCTAGTCGGAAAACTCCATTTCCGACTAGAAAAACTTGTTTTTCCTCCCAAATAACAATAAATTCAATATTTCTACTCAACCATCTACTTAAATAATGAACAAAAAACTAAATAAATATTAAATCTAAACTTTATCATTCAAGAAAAATCACAATCATAAGAACAACAAAAAACTAACATCACTTTTCCGGTTAATAGTTGTGGTAGTTGGCTTGCCGACTGTGGATTTGTGGGAGGGTCAACTGGATTCCGACTAAGTTTTTTTTTTTTTTTTTTTTCTCCCTTTTTTCGATTTTTTCTTTTGTTGGATGTGAGGAATTTTTTTTTAAATACGGTCAAAGCCCATTCTGAAAATATCATCGGGTCAACCGGCCATATTCACGTATTTCCTCTCCACTCTTCCCAAATTTCCCTTCCCAAATCCCCAAATTAAAACCAAATAGCCAACTCTCACTCTCCTTGTATCTGATCTGATCTCGTCTCCTCTCTCCTCTACGCTCTCCCTCGAATTTAGCAGCAGGAACCCAAACTGCTCGCCAGCTGCAACCCTCCGTAACCGCGGCATTTCTTTCTGCAGCTCTGCATCCAGGTTCCAGCTGAGCATTCGTGCTAAATCGTTTTCTATTTTGCTGCCCCCATTTTTTTATGCAATTTCAAGAAGTATGAATGATGAGTTTATTTTTTATGATTTTTTTATTGTTTCATGGGTGATTTAAGTATGAAAGTTTGCATACTTGAAATTGAAAATTAGTTTAGGGTTTAGGGTTCAACTTTGAAATTTGAAACAAGAACAACTCTTTGAAAACACAGTGAAACTTAGGGCAATCAAATGTGAAAAATGAGTGGAAAAAAAATATTTTACTAGGAATTGATTTCCCTAGAAATTGTTTTACTAGGAATTGTAATTAATTGTGTTTGATTGGTATAATTTTTCATGAAAAATGTTGAAAGTTTGGTGTCTATTTGACTTCGTTTTTTATGAAAATTGTCCATTAAAGTGATAATATTTTGTACCATTGGGTCTAGAATTTGTTCCAAATGCCAAAAAATAAATAAATAAATAAATAAATAAAAAATTGAAAAAAAAAATCATACCGAATACCATTCGTTTGGCTTTGTTTTTCATGGAAATTGTCAATAAAAGTGAAAAAAAAAAAAAAAAAAATTACCATTGTGTCTAAAAATTTTTCTAATTGCCAAAAAAAAAAAAAAAAAAACCTAGAAAATATTTACTAATTAAAATATCAAGAATTTATTTTCCTCATAAAGGTGAAAAATTTGGAAAGTTAGAAAACATTTTCTCGGGAAAATTTTGCCTATCAAACTCTACAAAAGTTGGAAAATGGAATTTTCCATGAAAAATGTGTAGTATCAAACGGACCCTTAGATAGTCTCACCAAGCACTAATTAAACGTAATTAAATCCTTTTGACTCATTTATTACTACATAAATTACTTAATCTTAAGCTAAAGTATATACACTTCATTGCCATGGACTATCTGAAGGAATTGTCAATATTGAGCTTTATAATTATTTTTATTTTAACTTCTACTCTAGAAAAGAAAAAATAATTAACCGACAAACTTTTTTCATCTCAATAAAACTTTCATTGTCTTGTGTACGTTCAAGCAATGTAGTTTGATTTTTAAATTATAAGTCAGAACTAATTAGCATGACGAAAAACATCTTTCGCCAAGTTAAAAATGAAATATTTTTAAATTTTCAATTGTTCAAATTTAATTAAAATTTGGTGTATAATTACATTATTATGTGATTTAACACGCCTTGATGTCAATCACGGAAGCTAGAATCGTCATAACATGAAAAAGTTGTTCAACCCAATTTCTATAATCAATGTTATGCCCCTGTTTGGTGGGGATAAAAATTAGATCGTTCGTAGATTTTGATAAAACTTGATAAAATGTAGGGTTGAAAAAGTTGTGGATCCTATGAAATATGTGATTAAAATTTATTGTTGACTTTGATTCATACCAAATAAGGGATTACAACATATGTTTATTTTTGATATATGAGTTCTGTTCGTTCATTTATTTTTTAAAATTTTAGCTCCCCAACGTATATTTCTTGGTCCTCCCTTAGTTTATATGCACAAGTAAAATGAACATAGTATAAGCATTATAAGTTATTCATAAGAATATAAAATCATAAAACAATAATGTTCAAACTCATCCTTGAATAAAATATTAATAACTGGAATGACTCACCACATCAATGGAATGCAGTTTTAAAACTAAAAAAAAAAAAATATTATTACTATGTCAGAGAGAGAGAGAGAGATCACATATAAATAAAAAACGAGTAAATTTATTATTTTTTTTATCAACAATGAAAGATTTAAAACTTCCTTTTTGTGTCTACAATATAAACAAACAATTGAAACAATTTGATTAATCATTTTTTTAAATTCATCTAAATATTTACTTATCAATTCATCCATTGAACCGGTAGTTCTACAAGTAAGGTGATTTAAACAAACTTCATTATTCCTTTCACAAAATATATAAAGGGAAAATTAAGGTGTGCCATCAAATTGGACTGGAGCTGGACAAAATGGCTCGGTTCCATAATGGTTTTGGTTTCAAATTCGAGATTGGGAAGGTCCTTATTTGGTTTTGGTTTCTTTAAAACTCATTTTTCTCCAAACTCATTTTCCACCGCACATCCTCTCAATAAAATAATGTTCATGTAAACCCAAAACTTTTTCTAGATTGCTATTTTGATCATTGATTTGTAAGAACCAAAGAAGTTATTAATGAGGTAAGATTTGAAAAATGATCTTGGTGATATTTATAATTTTATACATATTCATGGATGCTTTTGATCTTTGATCTTTTAATGCATAAAATTTTGTTTTAGAATTCTTTTTTTATTTTATTTCGTTCTTACATTTTCTGATGGATTAATTTTTTTATTTTATTTTATTTTTTAAAATTCTTCTGGTTCCATATCTTAATCAAAACTGGTGAATTTTATGTTTTTTCTTTTAGTGAAATTATGTGAATCGTATTAGTGAAAATCGTTAGGTTCGGGATTGTACTTGATTTTCCTGTTTTGAATCTTTAGCTTGAAATTTCTCACTAGGTGACTAATATCCCAAAATAAAGAAATGTAAATACTCGTTCAAACACTGAGGGAAAGGTTCTTTTGTTAATAAATCAAAGTTTGCTGGCTTTATAATCTTTTGAGCTGCGTTTGTTAAAACAAATATGATATTTAGTATCTCCATTTCTTTAGATGATCATGTTGGTTAAAAGAGGTAGTTAAATAGTACCTGGGTTTCACCTGTGTAATTTTCTTTTTATTCCTCTTTGGTAACTGGAATTGCATTCTTGGGTCATATTTCTTGATTACTAGTTCTCTCATATCATTTAGTCTGAAAGAGAAATTATGTTGGAAATTTGTTTCAGTAGGGAACAAGTGTGGAGGAGATGGCAGAGGGAGGAGAAGAGGACATACCAAGAGATGCAAAAGTTGTAAAGACGCTACTTAAATCTATGAATGTTGATGACTACGAGCCTCGTGTTGTGCATCAGTTTTTAGAACTGTGGTATCGGTATGTTGTTGATATTCTAACAGATGCACAAGTCTACTCGGAACACGCTGGGAAGTCTACAATTGACTCTGATGATATTAAACTCGCGATTCAGTCTAAAGTCAATTTTAGTTTCTCACAACCTCCACCTCGAGAGGTAATTTTACTATACTTCTCCATGGTGTGTTAATTATTCTTGTTTTTTCCTGGATTTTTTACAATGTGACTTCAATCATCTGTTTTAGAACAACTGCATGTATCATTTGGATAATATATTAGGTTTAAATGTGTAATAATATTTGGAAGTGTGATAAATTTGAACTCTGGATCATTCTGATTTGATTTTAGGAGCTCCATCATAATATCTCATCAATAGGACCACATTATATACAAGTTGGAGGAATGAATTTTTCTTTTACACTTCTCATCAAGATTGTACTACCTCCTGATAGTATTCAGTTTTTTCACTCCAATGAAGCTTTGATAGCCTACTTGTGACGAAATTTGAGAAGGTTTTTAAAAGCTTTGGTAATATGGGTTTTTTTTTTTTTTTATCATACTGTTTTTCCGAAAGTGTCCATAGACATGCTTCTGTTTTCATATTTAAATACGTGAAAGTTGCTGAATGATCAAATAAAAATTTCAAATCCGCTACTCATCAGGTGCTACTCGAGTTGGCAAGGAATAGAAATAAGATCCCGTTGCCAAAATCAATAGCAGGGCCTGAAATTCCTCTTCCTCCAGAACAGGATACCTTGATTAGTCCAAATTACCAACTGGCTATTCCAAAGAAGCGAAGCCACCCAATTGAAGAAACAGAGGACGATGATGAAGGTATTGATCCCACCCCTAATCCGAATCCCAATCCCAACGTTTCCCAAGACCGCAGAGATATTCCCCAAGGCACCCCGCAGCGAGTATCTTTTCCGCTTGGAGCTAAACGTCCAAGATAAGTTTGTTTTTGTACACAAGGATGAGATCTCAGCAATGATGTCCCTAGTGAAAAGTACTTTAATGTATGCATTACTCTGGTTGACGTAAGGATGTATTTTTGCACTTGATACGTACAATGTTCTTATTTGAAATCGAGCTATCTCACTATAAATTGATGTCTAATAATGGTTGTTAAATAGGTGCTTAATCTTCTGCTATGCAGTTGAGGTGACATTTTTCATTTGCTTCCTGCTATATAGTAGGACTGGCCTGTTCTTTTTTGCTAGTGGCTGATTTTACAAAGTAAAAATTGCTCTTTTGGTTTCATTTGGTGTTCCTATTTCAAATACTAAGCAGTAATCTTCTAGACTTACAAATGTTAATTTAACAGATATTTCATGTCAATTGTCCAGTCGAGGTGGTGCAACCGTTGAATTCATTGACTGGTTGGATGTGTCGACTTATTCTGCTCGTTATGTTTCTCATCAGAATTTGGGAATAACATCAAATCCTCCATTAAGTAGAGTTGCATTAGCTTAATAAAATTGGTAGGAAATGACGTCCTATGATTCAATTCATTTTAATAAGTGCTTTAAACAAGTAGATATGAGTGGTAGAGAAGTAGGTCTAATAGATTGTGTAGATAAAAAATGATTTTAACTTTTTTAAACTTCAACTTATTGCAAATGATAAACTAGCTTAAAGATAATCACTTTAGTTCCATATGACCATTTAGCTTCGTAAACATAAACAATAAGCTATTCTGTACAAATGGTTATCGTTTATATACAAGAATTACTAGTCATTCATCGATGGCATAATACAACTGGATGAACCAAGGGATCAACTTCTTAACCTACAAATGGTAGCAGGCACCGTGCTTGATATGGTAAGACACCTATCGTAGGGATGGCCGGAGTTAATTCCACTGCATCCCCCATTTTTAGCTTGCAGGTGGGATTACTAACAGGCTCATGGTTCAGCCGTGGCCTCAACTCTTCCTTCACGGAAAATCCATAGGTAGTCCATCTAGAACTAGGTTCTTTCTAACAGATCCATAACAGTTGAGTTTGCTGAGAACTCCTGCACAAACATCTGCAAGATCCAAACACCAAATCATTTGTCGTATCAAACATTACAAAGCCATTGGATTTAAAAATACTAAATCCCTAATAACACCCTGGAAATCAAGAAATGATGTACTCAAGTTCCTAACAAAACTAATATGAAGGTGGGATTAGAATTAGACCCCTTGAACGCTAAAAACAATTGGAAATCTCCTCATGGGAAACCTACCATTAGTCCTCCACTCATACGTCATGATACAACATTCAAGTAACAAATACAACGACTAAATTTATGAAGAACAAACCTTATCATTCTCGATCATGATAACATAGACAGGTCCATCTGAGACACAATGAGGTTTGCAAGAAAATGGGCAATCCGTAGAATGAGTTGGAAATGTGCAAGGAAGCTTCATGGAGTCAACAAGGCCAATGGATGACCTGTCTTTGCTCATAGCGTCACACTGCCAGGTGACGACCCAACATGCCCATTCTCACAAAATGCATCTCTTTTGTTCGAATCTGAACTTCTAGCGGAACCATACCTTCACCTCTCACTACTGTATGTAGAGATCTGTACCTGAAAAATTTAGAGTTTAGATTAAGTACAATAACAAATGATATGTAGAAGAGGTCGTCACTTCTAGATATGGCATACCCATTAAACTTGGGATAAACTATGTAGTCCTTTAAGTAACCTCCAAGCCCCATAGCTGGTGTACAATTCTCAAAGCTTTATAACAGTCTTCCTCGGTTTGAACAGTCAATCTCAAACCATGGATATCATGAATTTCATTCATATTCAGCTTCTTTCTGCAGAAGGTAAATTAGACCACCATTTGAGGTATATTAACATGATTTATTTTTTATTTTATTTTTTTTTGGAACAGGAAAATAAGGTATTTAGCTTGATAACATGTCACAACTTATATATTTAAAATTTCCAGAGCCTCATGAACAAAACATAGTTATAATACAACTGAATGAACCAAGGGATCAACTTCTTAACCTACAAATGGTAGCAGGCACCTTGATATGGTAAGACACCTATCGAACATACGTCTGGGATGGCCGGAGTTAATTCCACTACATCTCCCATTTTTAGCTTGCAGGTGGGATCACTAACTGGCTCATGGTTCAGCAGTGGCCTCAACTCTTCCTTCACGGAAAATCCATTGGTGACTCATCTAGAACTACCTCGACCAGTTCTTTCTAATAGATCCATAACAGTTGAGTTTGCTGGGAACTCCTGCACAGACGTCTGCAAGATCCAAACACCAGATCGTTTGTCGTATCAAGCATTACAAATCCATTGGATTTAAAAATACTAATTCCCTGGAAATCAAGAAAGTGATTATAAAGGTGTGATTAGAATAAGACCCCTTGAACGCTAAAAACAATTGGAAATCTCCTAATGGGAAACCTACCATTAATCCTCCACTCATACGTCATGATACAGCATACAAGTAACAAATACAACGACTAGATTTCTGAAGAACAAACCATATCATTCTCGATCATGATAACATAGACAGGTCCATCCATCTGAGCCGCAATGAGGTTTGGATTGAGATATCTAAAACAGATATTTTCAAGCTGCTCTTTCCAAGTAGAGATCCCTAATTGGTTGGCTAGTGGAGCAAATATTTCCGAAGTTACCTTCACAAATATTTGTTGCTTGATTAAAGGTAATGCATCCATGGTCATTGTGTTATGTAATCGATCCGCCAGTTTTATGATAACAGCCCTAGCATCGGCCATTGCAAGGAACATGGTATGCAAATGGTCTGCCTCAACAATTTTACTGGTTGTGTTATTCTCACGCGCGCGATTGCTCAAGTGGCCCAGTTTAGACACCTGGAAGAAACTCAATATATCATTTTACATTTATGCCAATCAGCTTCTCAACTAGAGTTGCAAAGAAAAGTACTCCACATAAATTGAACAAGTCCCTACAGACTTATCGACAAGCCGGGCATCTCATATATCATCACATAAATTGAACAAATCCTCGCGTGATGGAATTTCATTGAACTGGCTTCAGCTATATTACATACCAAAATCAATCTAAAAAAAAAAGTTGATAGAATCAATTTATTTACCCCATCTACCCACTGAGCAACCCCAGCACCAAATCAATGGACACAAAAGAATCATCAACTGTGTCGTGCAAAAGCCCTGCAGCAACAACGGTAGCATTTGCCCCAATCGCTGCTAGAAAACTGCAGTCTCCACGCAGTGCTGCAAATAAGGATGCCCACTTGCCAGCATTTGCAAAACAAACACTGCCGCGATGCCAAATTCAATTATTATTAATTTCCTCGCAAAAAGTCATTAACTAGGGAGGAAATTGCATTAAGTGATGACAGAACACTACCTGACCTCTAATAAAGTAGCTTCTGAAGCACGTCTCTTGCATGAGGCATCATTTCCCACTCCTCCACAAAACTATCTTCCATGTTAAACTTGAGCTCATCACCGGAAATAGTTGATGAAGGGGATGGATGGAAACCCTTCCCCTGAAAACCCGGTGAAGAATCATAGGAAACTCATGAACACATGGCGTGCCTGACAAATCCATTGAACAATCCTCTTCTCCCCGACCGTATTGAATTTAAATCCCCCAGAAATTCTCAAATCTCCAATCATAGATCTCACAGGTGGGCTCCTGGAACTCGATCCAATCGAACTACTTGAGCACTGGAGCAGAGAAACCGGCCTCTGATGACCCTGATCTCGCTTCAAAGATGAGAACCGAAAAGGTGACCCCCAATTCTTCGTTTCTTTCGTGCCACAATGACCCTAACTCTTCTGCTCCACTCGAGTAACTCGAGGAAGAAAGCAAGGCCGAAAGCCCACCGACGACAGGTTTCTGCGACGACGACGAAGAAGCTGAAGCCGACGCCGACGGTGTTAACCGACCATTGAAATCAAAATTGAAGTTTTGAAAAAGTTGAAGGATGAAATTTCTTTTGAATAGTAGTTGGATGACCAAATTGAAAGTTAATAAATAGTTGAAGGATGACCAATCAAACTTTTGAAAAACTTCTAAGATGAGATCGTTTTAAATAATAGATGGATGACCCAATTGAAGTTAATAAATAGCCTAAGAATAAAGTTACAATTAAAGCATAGTTGGATGACCAAATTGAAGTATTGAAATACCTGAAGGATGAAATAGAAGAATGACCAAATTGAATTTAATAAATAGTCGAAGGGTTAAATTGCTATTAAATAATAGTTGGATGACCAAAGTTGCATTTTAATCTATAGTTGGATGACCCAATTGGAGTTAATAAATAGTTGAAGGGTTAAATTACTATAAAATAATAGTTGGATGACCAAAGTTGCATTTTAATCTATAGTTGGATGACCCGATTGGAGTTAATAAATAGTTGAAGGACAAAGTTGTTATTAAAGCATAGTCGGATGACCAAACGGAACTTTTAGAAAGGTCTAAGGATGAAAGTATTTTTATATCATAGATGACATTGCTTTTAAATACTAGTTGGATAACCAAATTGAACTTTGCAAAGGTTGAAGGATGAAATTGCATTCGAATAATAGTTTGAATACCAAATTGAACTTTGGAAAAACTTAAAGGATGAGATTGCTTTTAAATAATATTTGGATGACCAAATTGAGCTTTTGGAAAACTTGAAGGGTTTTAGGGTTTGGGTTTTTAGGGTTTAGGCTTAGGGTTTTGGGATTTTAGGGTTAAGGTAGGAGTTAGGGTTTCCTTCAACTTCACAAAAGCTCAATTTCGTCCTCCAGTTTCAAATATTTGAATTTGGTAATCCAACTATTGGTCAAAATTAATTTCCTCCTTAAACTTTTCGAATCGTTGAATTTGGTCATCCAACTATTGACCAAATTGAACCGTTCCAAAAGTGTAAGGATGAAATTAACTTTTACCAATAGTTGGATGACCAAATTCAATGATTCGAAAAGTTTAAGATCGAAATTAACTTTGACCAAATGTTGGATGACCAAATTCTACGATTCGAAAAGTTTAAGGATGAATTTAACTTTTCGAATCGTTGAATTTGTTGATCCAACTATTTCATAAAGTTAAATTCATCCTTAAACTTTTCGAATCGTAGAATTTGGTCATCCAACATTTGGTCAAAGTTAATTTCGATCTTAAACTTTTCGAATCGTTGAATTTGGTCATCCAACTATTGGTAAAAGTTAATTTCGATCTCACACTTTTCGAATCGTAAAATTTGGTCATCCAACTATTCGTCAGAATTAATTTCATCCTTGAACATTTGGAATGGTTTAATTTGGTCATCCAACTATTTCCCAAAGCTAATTTCCTCCTTTACCTCTTTGAATCGTTTAATTTGGTCATCCAACAATTCGTCAAAGTTAACTTCATCCTTAAACTTTTCGAATCGTTTAATTTGGTCATCCAACTATTGGTCAAAGTCAATTTCATCCTTCACCTTTTTGAACCGTTTAATTTGGTCATCCAACTATTTCTTAAAGTTAATTTCATCCTTACACTTTTGGAACGGTTTAATTTGGTCTTCCAACTATTTCTCAAATTTAATTTCATCCTTGAAACTTTCGAAACGTTTAATTTGGTCATCCAACTATTTCTCAAAGTCAATTTCATCCTTCAACTTTTCCGAAACGTTTAATTTGGTCATCCAACTATTGGTCAAAGTCAATTTCATCCTTCATCCTTTCGAACCGTTTAATTTGGTCATCCAACTATTTCTCAAAGTTAATTTCATCCTTACACTTTTCCGAAACGTTTAATTTGGTCATCCAACAATTCGCCCAAGTTAATTTCACCCTAAACGTTTCGAAATGTTGAATTTGGTCACCAACTATTGGTCAAAGTTAATTTCGTCCTTCAACTTTTCGAAACGTTGAATTTGGTCACCAACTATTAGTCAAAGTTAATTTCATCCTTACACTTTTCCGAACCGTTTAATTTGGTCGTCCAACTATTTCTTAAAGTTAATTTCATCCTTACACTTTTGGAATGGTTTAATTTGGTCATCCAACTATTTCTCAAAGTTAATTTCATCCTTGAACCTTTCGAAACGTTTAATTTGGTCATCCAACTATTGGTCAAAGTCAATTTCATCCTCACACTTTTGGAACGGTTCAATTTGGTCATCCAACTATTTCTCAAATTTAATTTCATCCTTGAACCTTTCGAAACGTTTAATTTGGTCATCCAACTGTTTGTCAAAGTCAATTTCATCCTTCAACTTTTCGAAACGTTGAATTTGGTCGCCAACTATTAGTCAAAGTTAATTTCATCCTTGCACTTTTCCGAAAAGTTTAATTTGGTCATCCAACAATTCGTCCAAGTTAATTTCACCCTAAACGTTTCAAAATGTTGAATTTGGTCACCAACTATTGGTCAAAGTTAATTTCATACTTACACTTTTACGAAACGTTTAATTTGGTCACCAACTATTGGTCAAAGTCAATTTCATCCTTAAACTTTTCGAACAATTTAATTTGGTCATCCAACTATTTCTCAAAGTTAATTTCATCCATAAATTTGATCATCCAACTATTTCTCAAACAATTTCATCTTTAAACTTTTCGAACAATTTAATTTGGTCATCGAACTATTTTTCAAAGTTAATTTTATCCTTAACGTTTTCCAATCGTTTACTTTGGTTGCCAACTATTGGTGAAAGTTAATTTCATCCTTAAACTTTTCTAATCGTTGAATTTGGTCATCAAACTACTGGTCAAAGTTAGTTTCATCCTTACACTTTTCGAATCGTTTAATTTGGTTTACCAACTATTTCTCAAAGTTAATTTCATCCTTAAACTTTTCCAGTCGTTTAATTTGGTCACCAACTATTGGTCAAAGTTAATTTCATCCTTAAACCTTTCGAAGCGTTTAATTTGGTCATCCAACTATTTGTCAGTCAATTTCATCCTTAACTTTTCTAATTTTTTAATTTGGTCATCTAACTATTTCCCAAAAGCTTAATTTCGTCCTTCAGTTTTCGAAAAGCTTAATTTCGTAATCAAACTATACATTTAAAACAATTAATAAACATCTATCTATTATTTAAAATCAATTTCATCCTTCAATTTTTTTAAAAGTTCAGTTCGGTTATCCATCTATGATTTAAAACTAATTGAATCCTTCAACTTTTCAAAAATTCAATTTTGAAATCCATATAAGTTTTTTAAAAGTTCAATTTGGTCTTCGAACTTTGTTTTAAAAGCAATTTCATCTCAGTTTTTCAATTATTTCAATTTGGTCTTCAAACTTCTTTTCATTCTTCAATTTTTTTTAAAAGTTCAATTTCGTTTATCCAACTATTTTCTCCAAGCAATTTATTAACTTTAATTTGGTCTAAAGTGCGATTTCATCCTTTAACTATTTATTAACTTCAATTTGGTCAAATAAATCTATTCAAAAGCAATTTCATCCTTTAACTATTTATTAAATTCAAAAGCTCAATTTATCAATCTATTACATTAATTTTAATTTCATCCTCACTTATTTATTAACTTCATTTTGGTCATCCAACTATTATTTTAAAGCAATTTCATACATGAACTTTTTGAAAAGTTCAATTTGGTAATCCAACTATATATTTTAAAGTGAATTTCATCCTTCAACTCTTTCAAAATTTCAATTTGGTCATCTAACTATTCTTTAAAATAATTTAATCCTTTCAACTTTTTTAAAAACTTCAATTTGGTCATCGACATGTACTTTGATAGCATTTTCATCCTTCAACTATTTATTAACTTTAATTTGGTTATCAATCTATTATTTAAAAGCAATTTTAGCATTCAACTTTTTCAAAAGCTCAATTTGGTAGTCCAACTGTGTACATTAAATGTAATTTCATCCTTCAACTATTAATTAAATACAATTTGGTCATCCATTTATTTGTTAAAATCAATTTATATCTTTAGTGCTTTTACATAAGTTCAATTTGGTCATCCAATTATTATTGAAAAGCAATTGCATACTTCAACTTTTTCATAAGTTCAATTCAGTAATCCAACTATTGTTTTAAAGTAATTTCATCCTTCAGCTTTTTTCAAAATTTCAATTCATTAATCCAACAGAAGTAATTTCATCTTTTAACTTTTCAAAAAGTAATTTAAAATCAATTCATCATTTAACTTTTTTAGAAGTTCTATTTGGTCATCCAATTATACTTCAAAATGAAATTTCATCGTTTAACTATTTGGTCATCCATCTGTTATGTAAACGCAATAATATACTTCAACTTTTTCAAAAGTTCAATTTCGTAATCCAACTACTGTTTAAAGGCAATTTCATCCTTCAACTATTTATTAACTTCAATTTGGTCATCTAACTACTATTTAAGACGATTTCTTCCTTCAACTTTTTCAAAAGTTCAATTTGGGAATCTAACTACATGAATTGCAATGTCATCCTTCAACTATTCCGAAATTTCAATTTGGTCATCTAACTATTATTTAAATGCAATTTCTTCCTTCAAGTTTTTCTGAATTGAATTTGGTCATCGACCTATACTTATTATTAATTTCGTCCTTAAACTATTTATTAACTTCCACTTGGTCATCTTACTACTATTTAAAACAATTTCATCCTTCAACTTTTTCAAAAGTTCAATTTGGCAATCTAACTACATGAATTGCAATTCATCCTTCAACTATTTCGAACTTCAATTTGGTCATCTAACTATTATTTAAATGCAATTTCTTCCTTCCAGTTTTTCTGAATTGAATTTGTTCATCAAACTATACTTATTATTAATTTCATCCTTAAACTATTTATTAACTTCAATTTGCTTGTCCATCTATTATTTAAAAGTAATTTAATCCTTCAGCTTTTTCAAAAGTTCAATTTAGTCACCCAAATTGTGTAATGAACTATCAACAATGAACAATTACGTAGTAACAAAGATTAACCATAAAATGAACAATGTATTAAAACAGGAGCAGCAACATAAAAGTCATTCCAATGCAAGAGACTTCAACAATTCAACTTTCAGAGAAAGCATAACGGAATCAAAGTTGACAGACTTAGCCCATGTTTGGCTAATGTTTAAGAACCATTTATAGATGGTCATGCTATTTTTTTTTTTTTTTTACACATTTTATAGGACTCATAAGTACAGTTCACTTTTCTGCCATATTTATATCTATTTATAAATTAAATCATTTACAACACTTCCGAAACAAGCTTTTAGCATGTTGTGCTGCCACGAAAAGAAACATATTATAGAAATGTCCGTGAACTAGTTCCATAGTACATCTCAATCTTTCTTGCAGAAGAACTTCAATTAGAAGACAATCTTTAGATGATAGAGCTGATGTAGGCATATATAACTTCAAGATTATCACTTCGAAATAACAAATGTCTAATATATATAGGTTGAATCCAGGGGCGAAGTCAATAAGATACATTGGTTGGGTTGAAATTTAATTTTTTTTCAATGAACTTATACCATAAAAATGCTCTAAACCATACGAGATTTAGTTTAAAATGTTAAATTCATGACAATCATATAATGTGGGTCATAATGAATGTTGTCAAAATCGGCTCGATCGGTTCGACCGGTAAATTCGAAAATCGAACCCAGAACCGGGCAAAATCATGCGCAGTTAATTGATTATGACAAAATCGATCAAGACCCATTGAACCACTGAATCGGTCGGTTCAACCATAAACCAGTGAACTAGTCGCGGTTTGGTGGTTTTCCAGATTTTTTTTTTTTAGTTTAAAAAATTTTAACTTCATGAATAGACCTCATAAATTACAATTCAAATGCCCATAGAAAAATATTACAATTCAAATGCCCATAAATTACAATTCAAATATTAACTCCGGACATTGGTACCAACACAATCTTCTCAACACCCTCTACAATTCTATCCCAATAATTCCCCATATCATCTAATAATCCGACAGAAATCAGCAAGCAAAATCAGCTACTCGAAAAATGGACAAATTGCTGGAAGTCACATCTCTGGCCAGCAACAGGATCGCGGACCACCACCATCTGGTTGCCCATACCCAGACGACCTCAGCCATGTGGGCAATTCATCCAAAACACTTATCCAAGAGGTTCAATTTGAAACTGAAAATAACGCAGTCTCGACTATCGCGCCGCGCACTGAACTTGGCTAATTCTGGCGTCGTCCCTTTGACCCATGGTCGCGGACCACTCCATTCAGCACCCTCTCATCATGGCAAAGCTATTCCACCCATAAGTCTTCCACAATTTTGCCTGGATTCATTAGAACTTCAGGTCAAAATCCAATTATAATTTTTGGAACATAGAATTTCTCCCACGAATTGAACGGCTTCAGGTAGAAATTGACCTAAACTCATGGTTGGGCTAGGTGTGCCTGTTGAAGAGGGACCTAGCCCAGGTGGTCCGCGACCATGGATGTTTCGGACGACGCCGAAATTTGAGAAGTTCGCAGGCTATGAAATTAATTTTTTTTTGTTGATGTTTGTTGTAAATTGTTGGCATGTGTGTGGTCGTCTGGTGATAGGAAATTGATAGGAGGTGAGTTTCGATCATGGGGGTGGCCGGAATGTAATTTTCGATGATTTTTAGATTTGAGGACAGTGAACTTTCAGCATTAATTCCGACCACTACAATTGATGAAATTGGGAGTGGTTGGGTGATAATTGAAGCATAATTGTAATTTATTTATTTATTTATTTTCCTTTTTTGTTTTATTTAAATATGAGGGTATATTGATTATTTTACGTTGAAAATTCGTGAAAATGACGTTTTTCGCAATGAAACGTAAGGACGTTTTACGTAATAAGTGTCAAACATATGAACGTTTTGTACTATTGAGCCAAGTACAAACAAGTTTGAAACGTAAGGACATTTTCCGCATTAAGTGTCGAACGTATGGACGTTTTGTGCTTAAGCCTTTTAATAAGACTTTTGGACTTACTTACACTTTTTAAAAAGTTTGGAGTATAATTACAATTTAATTTTTTATTTTTCTTTTCTTTTCTTTTTTTGTTTTATTTAAATATGAGGGTATATTGGTCATTTTACAGTGAAAATGACGTTTTTCACACTAAAACGTTGAAATAAGGGCGAAAATGCAAAAAAATGAAACGTTGGGATGTTTTGCACACTCATTGTCAAACGTATGGACGTTTTGTGCTAATTAGTCGTTGGTGTAATTGTACCCGAGGTCAGAATGTTGTTTAAAATGAAAAAGATACGTATGATTTTTACAAGACATATGCTTACACGGTGAGTTTTCCAGTTAAGAAAAGGAATTCGAAAAAGGGCGATGATGGAGTTGTGAGATATACGATGTTGACATGTAACCATGAAGGCGGAAGAATCGGTAAAAGTAGAGGTTTTTTGAAGCCATAACCAACAGTTCAGATGGGTTGTAAAACTAAGATATCTGCATTTGCTGATAGTTTTGGAAATTGGAGAATTAACGATGTAAACCTCGACCATAATCATGAAACGAATCCTTCTAAATCCAGGTTATATCAATGTAATAGACAATTGAGCGCAACTATGAAACGGAAGCTTCAGGTGAATGATTTAGCAGGAATCTCGTTGCATAAAAGTTACAACTCTGAAGTCATAGAAGTAGGTGGATATGAGATCATGACTTGTATTGAAAAGGATTATCGAAACTATATAGAACGAACGAGGCAATTACAACTTGGAGAAGGAAACACGGCAGCAATTCAATCCTACTTTTCAAAAATGCAAGAAAAATGCTTGGAATTTTTCTTTAGTATTGATTTGGACGATGAGTCGCGGTTGCATAATGTAGTTTAGGCAGACAATTAATGTAGGTAGGCGTACAATGAGTTTGGCAATGTAGTTTCATTTGATACAACTTATCTCACTAATAAGTACGATATGTCATTCGCCCCTTTTGTTGGTGTAAATCATCACGAACAATTGACAATGCTTGGATTGGTTTGGTATCGAACGAAGACATGAATACTTTTGTATGGTTGTTCAAGACATGGCTTCAATGCATGCACGGTCAGTCTTCACATAGTATTATTACCGATCAAGATAGGGCAATGCAAAATGTCATTCAAATTGTTTTTTCTAAATACAAAGTATAGATGGTGTTTGTGGCACATTTTGAAGAAACTGTCAGAGAAGTTTGGCTGCCACGTGGATAAGAGATCGATATATGGGGCTATACACAGATAGGTATATGATTCTCAGTCTAGTGAAAAATTTGAAGCCAGTTGGAGAACGATGATTCATACGTATGGGTTGTATGACAGTATTTGGCTATCAGGATTGTACGAGAACAGATGACGTTGGGTTCTTTGCTTTTTGAAAACCACTCTCTAGGCAGGGATGTCAACTACACAGAGAAGTGGGAGTATGAATGCGTTCTTTGATGATTACGTGCATTTGAAAATCTCATTGAAGCAATTTGTCGAACAGTACAAACGTGCCCTTAGAAATAATGTTGATCATTTAATGCGACTAAGCTTGTCTAGACGCGCTTTATTAATTTTTCTAATTTTTTTTCTTTTCTTAAAAGTCTTTTATTTAATTTTAATTTCTAAGTTTTTTCATTTGAAAATTTTATAATTGACTAATTGTATGAATGATTAAGTAAATATAGAGTTTTTTAATTTTAAATGTTTGATATGTATTATTTTAATTACTAAATGATTTTTAGAAGGATTAAAAACTTAAAATAATATTAAAAATATGAAAACGTATTTTTACGCTTAAGTCTCGTCTAGGCTTGTGAAGTTTGACATCTACGCCTAGTCACACTTTACACTTTTAAAAAAATTAGTAATGAGTCATTCAAGGGGGGTGCAGTAAATTATATATTAAGCTCTTGTTTGAGCCCTATTTGATCAAAAATTCATTTTTTTCAAAACTTGTTTTCAATTGCACACATTCTCCAATTAAATAATTTTACATGTAAATCGAAAACTTCTACTTATTTTTTAACCACACATTCTAAAAAAAATATTATTGCAAAATACATTTTGCCCCCAAAAATGGGGCTCAACAATGGCTAAATATTGAAGACAGTTGTGTCCCCCATGGTCGTAGTTATCATGACTATTGTACCTCTTGTACTTTTACCCTTCCATATAAATATAAGGTTCCGTTTGATTGGCGATATTTTTCCTAGATTTTCCTACTTCCACTTTTTGACTGTTTGATATGCTAAATTTTTCACGGAAAATGTTTTTCTCCCTTTTTCTAGGTACAACCTTTTAATGCACGAATGGTGGAAAATGTTTTCCAACCTTTTAGGTGGGAAAATATTTTCCAACTTTTTTTTTTTAGCAATGGCAACCAATTCTATCAACCATTGTAAAAAAGATTTTCATTTTTGTTGACAATTTCTATGTAAAACAAAGTCAAACGAATATGGTAATTTTTTCTAATTGTTTTAAATTTTTTTTTTTTTACTTTTTCGTAATTGGAACAAATTCTTAACCCAATAGTAGAAAATATTATCACTTTAATGGACAATTTCCATTAAAAAGGAAGTCAAACGGATTTCAAACTTTCAACATTTTCCATGAAAAATTATACCAATCAAACACATTTAATTACAATTCCCCGTAAAACAAGTTCTAGGCAAATATTTTCCCTGAAATTCATTTTCTTTCCACCCTATTGTCCATGATGCAATCAAACGGACCCTAAGAGTTTTATTTTCAATAAAATACACACGAATCTATTAATTTTTCTATTTCCCCCTATTTTCTCTCTAATTTATAACCCATCGCCCCATACTTCAAAAGTAGTGCACTTTTTAGTCCATGTGCATTCACATGGCCTAACTATGGCAACTTGTATTAATAAACACACTATAAATTTTATATAGATAAAGGATATTAATTGAACACGTAGATCAAGAAAACATCATATTCTTAAAAAGAAACTTTAGAAATATATTATTTGATGATCTAGTCGAGATTATGAATTTATATTCTTGACATAAGTAGGAACCATGAAACTTATTATATAATTTATTATTTTATATAAATTATATCGTATTTATTGTGCAATATTATTAATATTTCTTTTCTATGCCAACCTATATATTATGTCAAAAAAATAGTCCTACCCACGTCATCGAAATGACAGAGTCTGAATAATTCAATCTGTGCATGTATGTAGTATGCGTGCGTAATATTTATACTGATGATTTAATAATGCAAATTGCCATGGCAATGAACACGAATTTTATAGCTATATAAATACACATAAATAGAAAATTTGCATTTGCAGTCTTTAAATATTTCCCTTTGGACAATTTGCCTTGCAACTAAGCTTTATTGATGAATTTTAGATCTTTTAACTTTCAATTTAAGTGCACATAATACAAGATTTGAACCCTTGGAATTTTGTACTTAAAGTTGACTCGTATGAAGTTGTGCCACATCCCTTCAGTTGGTCTCGAGTGTCTTGAGAGAATAACGTTGCTTGGTCCAGGATTAAATCCCGGGTCAAACCAGAGGCGCCATTTGAGGGGAGGAGGGCGCCAAATGGTTTGACCTAGAATTTAATTCCGGGCCAAGTAACACGGTTCGTCTTGAGAACCATGTCTTTTTTTCACGTACTTTCTACGTTGTTATACACAAATTTTCGATACATTTGCATTTTAAAAAAAATGCGCTCCAATCAGCAAGGGGCAACTCCCCTAGATTTAAGCCACCCCACTCCCACAAACATGAAAAATAAATAAATTAATTAATAATAATAATAATAATAATAATGTGATTTTTTATATATTAGTGGAGCTCAAAATATTATTTAGTTCAACCAGTATATATCCATATAATTCAATCCGTAAATACATGTATACAACATTTATTTTAGAATAATGCAAATTATGACTAACATGCATGCAATTGCTATATATATATAAATCCACATTCTTACATTTTTTGGTAGTAAAAAACAAGATTAAATAGAAATAACCTCAAAAATTGTTTGGATATGAATTGAAAGAAAGTCCCATGATAGGAATGGCAAAAGATGTCTCCAAAAGTAACTTCTGTTGGAATGACTTGATTGTACCACTCCCAATAACAATGTCTTTCATCAAATTAAGATAATATTTTTTGAGCTTTTTAAGCATTCTCAAGTGCTTTAACTTCAACCACTGCATCTTCACTCGTCGAAAAACTCTCATCAACAAGAATCCACCACGGGGCCTCTTCCCACCAAGGCGGATCATGGGAAGCCTTCGCCTTCGAAAAGATATTTTGCAACGACTTGGCCATCGGAATGTGGCGGTGCAGTGGTGGTGGCGGCTGAGTGTCTTGATCATGGGATCATATTCCGAAGACATTGGTTGTTGTGGCGGAAGATGGGGAGGGTGGAGAGTTGACTATGAGAAAATAGAGGCAATTTGTATTGTGCATTTATAATTAATAGATACATAGGGAGTTGTGTAAAGGTTCCTTGAACCTTACTTTGAACACATATTTTCAAGATTTCATTGTTTTCACATCAGAGCCAATCTGAGCCGTTGATATTAAAAATACCCTAATTTGTTAAACCAACTTCTTTAATAATTAGTATTTTAAATTATTTAAGAAAATAAAATAATTTCCTGAAATAATTGAAGTTGTAAATAAATCAAGTTGTGGGTGGGTGTTAACTAGTTGTAGAATATTTATCATTTTTATCATAAAATGTAGTCATCATTTATCTTGATTTTCTAAGTTTTTATCCAACTATTCCATTTTTTATTTTGTTATGTCAACATCCTGATTTGAATCGGTTAGCCAAAACATTTACCTATTTGCTGCCATGACTTCACGAAATTTCTATATTTTAAGTCACGTCTCTCAAAATCTGAACTCATCGTAGGTTCTTGACCAATTAGAGTTTAAACTCGAGCTTGGTGATAAAATAAAACATAATCAGTTTATCCATTTAGATATGGGTTTTGTTATGTGTACACCGGGTACAACCCCCTCATAATAGGGGGCTCGCGATTTTTTATTGGGCGTGAACCCCCTATTGTGAGGGGGTTGTACATCGGGGTTGACAAATAGCGAAACCCTTTAGAAATAAGTGATTGTAAACAATTTGTATTATCTGTAACGATTAATCTTACTGTTATTATAGATAATACAAAATATTTACAATGACTTGTCATATCTAAATGGAGAATTGAATTATGTTCCATCTTTATTAATTACTAGTTTTCTCATTAATGTATTTAGGGAAATTGTTGAAGCAAAATGATTATTACTTCTTTATTTCTAATGTGAATCTTAAAGAAATACTGGTTGTTCACGAACTATCAACTAATGGACGAATACAAGTACAAACATGGACTCGTTCAATAAATACTAAAACAAAAACAAGCTTACACTTGAATTGACTTGAATTTAAACAGTTGGGACATCACAATTGATCAGTTGATCTGGTTGAGTTGTTGGGGGACATTGCCCTAATTTAAACTCCAGGCCCAAAAGATTGCATTCCTTAATCAAAACGTTATAATCTATGTTGTATTGATGTCTAATGAATATTCAAATTTCTTCTCTAATATATATTTAATAGAAAAGAGAAACAAATGATAGAATAAGATATAAATATTAAGTTTTATTGATCCACTCAGTCTAGAAGAGCCTCGACATCTAGACAGATCTTTTCAAAATATCTACTTTTTTCTTACTACGTTAATAGATGTAATCCTAGACAGGTTGTATCGGAAATGAACTTTTACAGACATTGTCTATCTTATGTAATATTGTTTTTAATGCAATTCACATTTGCATTGGAGATGCTCTTAGAACATACTTTACAATATAATATCATTGAACCGGAAGGTGATAGGATAGGATAGTTAGACATAATCTTAATCCTAACTTGTTGAATCTTGTTACTCGTATTTCCCCATTGGAGGAGATAGGATAGGTGACCCTTTTTGGTTGATACACACGCCACATATGGGAACTTTTTTGTTACTTGGTCTATACTATAGATTTTTCATGGAAGAGTATATTTGGCTCATTGCCCAAGGCTAATCAACTTGCTTACATCCTACTCGTGTTGTCCCGATGAGACCTTATATATTTGGACGTCTAGCTAGGCTTGTGCTCCGAAGCATTGTAGGTTCAGAATTTTCTTAACTTCGAAGTTTCCAAGGGTTTCCAAGTGATCCTTGGGAAAGCACAGTTTGGCCTAGGCCTGTGAACGTTTTCTAAGGCCTCAACCTCGGCCTAGGCTTCGGCTTTGTGCTGTTGACATCTTACACTTAATATTTCCCAATCGTTAGAAGTGAGCTACAGTTCTTTGGCTTCTTCCAGATTGTACAGGTTGGTTGAGGCATCAGGGTCGGACTCATCACATAAAATAAGGCTTAGCCCAAAGCCTCATAATTTAGGCTAGGACTCGTTAGGGTTGGCCTCGTAGTTGAGGCTAGGGCTCAGCCTTGAGGTTCATCACCCTCAACTTGTTCCTATGTGGCATCGACTAGGACTTCATGTAAGATGAATTGGTAACAATTTTAAATCAAATGACAACCAGATACATTGTAGGAAACCTTATTCTTCTACCAATAAAGTTTGAAGAACAAATTATATTCAAATGAGTGAGAAAGCAAATAAAAATATATAGTGGCGTGTGATTGTGTAAATTAAAAACCTTCAAATCTTGTACAAATTGGTAGCAGTTAACAACAAATGGAACCGGATCTCGGCAGGTGTGAGGAAAAATAATTGTTTTTCAAAATTTAATTATTGACTACTTTTTATTCCCAAAAAAATAAATATATCCCTTAATAAATCTTTGTTGTTGAGTTCAAATAATGTAATTAATTACTACATTCGTCCCATAAAGATGGGTAATTATATTACCACAACAAATTTTACTTACCACACTACATTATAATTACACCGCAATTAAAACATGTATTTAATAAATACACCGCAACAAATTTACAATTATAATTGGGTAAAGCACTCATTTAAAAAATTATCAGCTTTGCACTACAAACCCGTCGAAGAAATAGAAGATCCAATTAACTGAAATTAGGATTTGCAGAACAAGAAATTGACCCAAAAGAACAAAAATAAAACTCGTGTTTCTTCATGTATACACATATATATTTATATATGGGTTATGTTACACTTACAAAAAATTTGACATAATATTTTACCAACTTGACACATGACGGCCCCCTATTTGGGGGGCGGCTAGGGGGCTGCCATGTGTCAAGTTAGTAAAACATTATGTCAAATTTTTGGTACAACTAGATTTATCCATTTATATATATTGCAGGTTCAAAGTTGGAAAACTCCAACCTATTTCTTGAACAAGAAAACAATTCTCTTACTTCCTCATTTGGTTTCTCTCTGGATTATTGTTTGAAATGGCATAAAAGGATTTTGGAAGTTTTTTGCTCTCTTGAAAACACTGTAAACGATGCACCACGGATAAAAGGATGCACCACGAATAAAAGGAATACATAGACACTATAATGGTTGTGATTGTGGTGTCTGTAAACACATTATTTTATGTCAAAGAATATATTTTAGTGTGGGTTTAATCAAGTAATTTTACTCAAGGCCATTTAAGTAAATGAAAAAAAAATTAAAATTGTGGTGTAACTATTAAAATATGTGGTGGTAATATAATTACCCTAAAGATAGACATGATTTCCCTCTTCGTGTGTTCAAAATTATATATTACTTTCTTTATTGAAAGTATAGATATTTTTTAGTTTTCTAATATGTCTCTATTTAATGTACCTTGTTATCAATAAATATAAACAAATCATATTTAAACTATTATTTAATATATGTGTATATTAGGAAAAAAGTAAGAAAAAATTATATTTTCAACTAGATTAATTACCTTTTCTTAGTGGGTGTGAAAATGAAAAAATGTCTCTCTTTGTGGGACATGGGAGTAAAAGATAGTTGTTGGGCACAGGGAAGGCTTTAAACCGATTTTCAAATTCGTATATACATTTTTATGAAAGTTCAGCTGTAAAAAGAAGTTTGATTTACTAGCTGAAATTATGATATTTTTGTAAGGGTTATGTCCTAAACCCGATCAATTTTGGACATAAATACTTTTAATATATATATAATCGATGCATATTTATGGCAACATCTATTATTTAATTAAATTAATATTCTAATAAATTAAATAATAAAGTCCGTAAATTCAAGTTTTAGTGATTTGTTAATTACAAGGAGTTCTGATTGTGAGATACAAATTACATATGATTGAATCTTAAATCGTCCATGGTCGTATGTAATAACGAGATACAGATATCTTTATTACAGATAGACTATCACGTGTGGCATTTCTTACTTGTAAAGTAAGTAGCTGATCTCACAAGTTGAAGTGTGGTGACACTTGAATGAACACGTGGATATTTTGTTATAGAACAAAATATTGAAGACTCGCTGGGAAATTCTACATGGATAACTATCTGAGTGTCAGTGGTTAATCTCTAACGCTCCGTAGTGGAATTGGTCATTTGACTTGATGTCATCATAGTGCCTTATGTGAGGACAGTCATACTTTGGTGATGTTGGTTGTTATTGTGCCAAGGGTCGCTAATACGGCATCGTCCGAGTATGTCAAGAATCAAATGAAAGTAATGAATGATCAATAGAGGATTCGCCACTCTTAGATAGTAAGAGATTATGATATATATTTCATCCAGTTAAGTTGATAATGAAATCCTTGGCTAAGGTGAACTCATAAGTCGAAAAAAAGTTTTTGACTTACATTGACTTAACAGTGGGATAAAAAATATGATCGATAATTGAAATTGAAACATATCCATATCTCGTAATTGATTGGATCATATTGATGAAATGATTATAATTTCACGGTAAACGAAAAAGTTTAATTTTGTCACACCACGTGACATTTTCTGTCACGTGTATTGCTCAAATACATTGCTAGATGTCAATTTGAGACGACGGATGTGAATTGATGATACATTAAAATGGGTATTTTAATTTATCAATTTTGATTAGATCAAAATAATAGTTCACGTCGTTAGACATCGTGATTGAGAATATAATGGGTCACACACAAAAGAGAACCAAAAGAATGAGATTTACCGATTAATTAATTGATAAGTGTTGGATAATTAATTTAATTGGTTACTTATTAATAGGCATGAATTAATTAATTAGATTAATTAATTTATGGACAAGATTTAATTAATTTGATTAATTAAAATATTGGACCGGGTTAAGTTTAAGAGACGAGCCAAATCCGCTTGGACTTATATTAATAGGCCGCTAGCACAAGAAAAGAAAAATCATAGTCATTCTTGTTTTCTGTGTGGATCACCATTGGAGGTTGGACAATTAGACAGTTTGAATTGCAGATCATAATCATTCGAGTTCGAGAACCAGCAAAAGTGTTTGCAAAATTCATCAAAGGTATAATTCTTATTACAATTTCTATCTAAACACAAAGCAAATCATTGTATAGGAATTGAAATTGTTTTATTTCTATTGTGCATGATTAATTAAATTCTCAACATTTTCTTAGAGGACTATTCCTTGTTGATCTGCTCATCCTATGGTGCTATTTAGTGGAACTAAAAAGGGCATGTAACATCTGCTGAATCTTTCATTACTTATTAACCTCTACATTGATGCCTTCACAGAAACCACGATAACAAAATGCTCAATCCTTGCTTCTCTTGTCACTATTATTTGAGATGATCTCTAATCATAAGCACGACATTTGTTTACAAGTTTGAGAGGTGGATCACTAATATCCACATGGCACCTGACACATTTCTCACCTTCTTTGCACATAGGTAAGTTTTTTTGCTTCTTCGACCTTCCGATGTTTGATCCATCCTTTCACATCTTCATTATATTTCCAACGACTTTGGTTTATCCAGATTTTCTATTCAATGCCTTAGTCACCTTTTCTCATGTGCAAGTCCACGTACTCAAATAGTCCATATTTTGCTCCATTTAGAACCAAACTTCATTCCAAGTTTGGGTTTAACCTACAAACAAAAGTTATACACTAATATGACTTAGCCCAAGGCCCCAAGGCCCAATCAAAGATTTTTTGATATAATGCGTGAGGCGTGGCTCGAACCCCTGACCTCCCACACAAATTCCACGTTTTTACCAGTTGGGCACTTTATCTTAATTAATTATTTCTTTCACATATTATATTTATTGTATAAATATATAACACTATCTTCCTCAAATGGAATACCTTTCTTCCTGCTAAGGAAAAGAAAATATGTAACCTACCCATAAAACTAACTAAAAATGTACATAAAATTGCAAATATATCCATTTAATTCCTTCATTATAAAATTCAAAACAACATAAATAAAACTCCATTACAAGAATCGGTCCAACTATTGAAGACAGCATCTTCCGCAAATGGAATACCTTTCTTCCAACTAAGGAAAAATATGTAATCTACACATAAATTTGAGTATATATAAAAACATATCCTACTTATCCAAAACAACCCACCGTGCGTTATTTTGGCTTCAAAAGCTACAACTACATCTTTGGACCTAGAAACAACTTTCATCTTGACAATTACCTATAAAGTGAATAGAAATCCATGAGTTATTTTCATTATTAGACCACAAGAAGAAAGAAAGAAAGCTCAACATATGGATACACATTTACTTTACCTGGATCATTAATATCATGGAGTTGATACATCATTCGGTTGAGTAAATCTGTCATATAATCCTGACCTAAAAATATTCCCTGCAGTGATCTCGAGTGAGTAGCTGAGCAATGCTATTAAAACTTGGATAACCCCATAGTTTTTTTACCTAATATAAACTTCAAAAATAATTATATTAGAGAAAACGTTTAAGGACTTCAAACACCATAGTGAACATAGTATTGAAGGCGTAAACATTAATTTTCCAAATGACTTCTGGATTAGTAGACATCGTGCACACAACTTGTTGACTTTCGGCACAAGCTATTCCAAATTATAATTGCTACAAGTATTAAAATATATATATATATATATATATCTAAACAAACTTATTTTAGCTACATTTGCTAGTTGATTAGCTTTGTAAACTTTTTTCGATTTCATAGCATAGAATGTACCACCCTCATCCTTGTATAAAGATGCCTCGTGAATTCTTCGAAAAAGTTAAAGCATAACAAAGAAATCTAAGAACAAATTTGTTTATATATGACACCTTTACAGCCACTATACTAAAATCATATGGCATCAAAAGGATCTGTTTGTCTAGTGTATAGGCAGAATGCATGGGCTGATCAACTACTTCACCCCTATAGAGGTATGAAACATTAATTCTAGTGCTTGTAAATATGTTACTAAAAACAAGTTCATGAGTTTTTTTTAATCAAGCAAGTGAAAACTAAAACAAATTCATAAACTTCATCGAGATAATAAAAAAGTTCATTCTTTGTTATAAGATGAAAACATCAAAAGACAAATCATGAAATGAGCAGCAGAGTGAAACACGAAAAAAATGGCAATTAAATGGAATGACACTAACAGGCCAATTATCAAATTCTTCAATATTAATTTCTTAAATGCTAAAATCTTGTTGAGTTCACAAGAACTAATTGATCAATTTTAAATCAAGCTTCATCTTCCTAATTTACAACATTTAATGATTGATTTGTCCTCCGTGGCTGAAGTTACTAGTGAAAACCAAAAGAATCCAAATACACTACACTATTAGGATTTTCAGTAAAGAAAAGCAGAACTATGCTTCCTGCTTTGAAGAAAATGGAGAAATGTGTTAGGTTTTTAGTGTTGGCGATTCTGTAGACAAAATGACTAATTTGTAACAGTTGTAAAAGTCAAAGACCTAGGGTGTAATTTGTATAAGTTGGATTATGAGGTCTAGGGTTCGAGCATAAAAAGAGGAGAAACAGGGTACCATATTTTCGATAGTCTATCGACTGGACTTTGCTCGAGCGACAAAAATAGAATTTCTATCGCCCGGCTCTCGCTTGAGCAAGAGGTCATCGCTTGCCTGTCGTTGAGGTTTCGCTCGAGCAACAGGTTTATACGGAAAACCCTAAAATGCGTTTTTAACCAAATTTTCTTGATCCATTCAACCCAATTACTCTCTCATATAAATACACAAGTCTATGTACAAATTTCTAAGGTGATTTTTATTATTTTCTTTGCCTCATATTTTTCTCTAAAGATCCAAGAACATATTCTTTCATTGTAATTCATTTTTTCTTCTTGAAATCATAACCACCTGTTTAGGAAAATATCATATTAAAGAATCCAAAACACCTACTTCCTAAACATCCTTATGAAGGTACTTTCTTAGTTGGACTTTAGAAGTTTCTAGAAATTAAGAGAGATTGGACTACAAGCATAGGAAAATCACAAGAATTGGAGATTCTTGAAAATCCACTTGGAAGAGACAATTGAAGAAGGTCAGGAAGCTAGATGGAGACAGCAGATCTTGGAAACTACAGGAGGTAGATCGGGAAGTCTAGCGGGTTGGCTAAATATTATCTACAGTAGCAGATCGTGAGTTTGGAAGAAATAGCAGATTTTGGATATTACAAGAATTACAACAGAGGGAACTAGTGGAATTTGTTTAGCTGGAAGCGAACTGTAATCCATATTGTCTATAGTGGAGATAACTAGTTTGGTCCCGAAAGTTTTACCCAATTGGGTTTCTCCATCATCAATATTAGTATTATTTATTGCTTTAGTATTACAAACCGTGGCAATTCAACTTAGAATAATTGGATTGTTTGTTTAACCATCTTGAAACTATTAAAAAGTGACTTGTTGCTTTAAATAGAATAATTCCGCACGTAGGGTCAAAACTAAAAATGGATAATTATAATCATTCGATAACTTCGTAGTCATTAAATTGATAATCCATAACTTTCAATTGGTAATCAGAACCCAAATTCGTTCCTTGACCCATATTATCTAAATGAGTAGTTCATTATCTGTTTCGCCTTATTTTGAAGGCAGTAATTATGCCTGTGGGAAGGTTAGGATGAGAGCTTTTTTGAAATCTATGGATGAGTGTGTATGGTTGAGTGACTGTCCCTAGTTCTACAATTAATAATGAAGTTATCCCCACTCCCATTGCTAATTGAACTAGGATGAACTTAGATGAATGTAATTGGAGCAGTAAAATCTTACATGCCTTATTTATAGCGGTATCCTCGAAAGAGTTTAGGAGAGTATTTATGTGTGAGATTGATAAAGAAGTTTTAGATATTCTAAAGACCACACATGAGGGAACTCGAGCTATTAAAAACTCTAAGTTGCAGATGTTGACCACTAGATTTGAAGATATTAGGATGAAAGATTATTAGACTTTTGATGAATTATACGCGAGCTTAAACAACATAGTGAATCTAGCTTCAATCTAGGAGAGAAAAACCTCGAGCCTAAAATAGTGCGTAAAATTCTTATATCCTTACCCGAGTGTTTTATGCCTAAAATCACGACTATTGGAAAACCTAAGGACATAGATTTCATTAAAGTAAATGAGTTAGTTGGATCCCTCCAAATATATGAGCTAACCTTGTACAAACATATTAAAGATAAATCTCTGGCCATGATATTCGTGAGAAACATCCGGACGAAATCATCTGATTCTGATTCACCCAATGATGAGGAATTAGCTTACCTGGCTAAAAAATTCTAAGAAATGTTTAGGAAGAAAATTAACCCTCAAGAGAGACACAAAGGTGACCCGAGTGAATCCAAAAGAAAATCTAAATCTGTGAGGTACCATAATTGTTGAGATTTTGGTCATGTTAGGAGTGAATGCCCTAGTAGTATGAGAATTTCAAATAAGGCTATGAATGCTACTCTCACTGATGACTAGTATAACTCGAACAATCAAAGTGAGAAAATCCACTAGGGAGGAAAGTAGAAAATATATTGCCTTTACTACTAGAGTTAAGGAAGGATCTGACAGGAAAGCGAAAGAGAAGATAGCTTAGATAGTGATGAGGATCCTAATGAAGAGTCTATGAGTGAGGAAGATATCTAAGAGGCTTATGATAAGATGTATGAGGAGAGTTTTAAGATTCTTACTAAAAATAAAACCTTGAGTGCGAGAAATAAAGAACTTGAATTGGAAAATGAGAAGTTAGTTAGCGCACATTAAGGAATCTACCTCGATCCTGAGTGAAGTAAAATTCATGAATGAAACTTTAGAGACTCAGGTTAAGAACCTCACCAGTGAGCTTGAGAAGTCCCCTATGAGAGTTAGTGAATGGACCACTGAGAAAGAGACCTTAGAAATTCAGGTTAAGAACCTTATGAGCGATCTAGAATATTCTAAATCTCAATTGTTTGTCTTCTCTAGCGGTTCTGAAAAAGATAATAGTTTAGGAATGGACAAGCCGGCTAGAAATAAGGGAGGTCTAGATTTTAAGGAAAATAGTACTAATACTTATAAGACCACATTTGTCCGTGTCATTGACTAGCCCAAACATGTGTCTAACCTCGACCTTAAAAATAAAGGATATGTAGGAAAGAGGCCTACTAGACGGCGTGGACCGACCAACCTAAGAATAGATATCAACGATCACATACCATTGGTCCTAGGTTTATCCCTACATGTTTTCACTGTTGTAAGTTAGGACACCTAAAGCCTAGGTGTCATCATTTTCTGAATAGAAATAGATATAAGAATCTTGTAGGTCAGATTAACTTTCTTACTAATCAAATGAGTTAATTGACGAAGTTAATGGCACGGATAAATAGGAATACTCCTGTCACTAAGCAAGTTTGGGTGAAGAAAAATGATCTGAAAATTTTTGAAATAGATCACGGTGCTCTTAAAGGTAAGAGCATTTGCATACCTAACTGATTAGGTATTTTTTATGCACGATCATGCTTTATCTTCATGTCACATTGATTTGTGTATGCATCAAATCTATTTATTTGTTTTCTAGGTAAGAATCACGTACATTATTATTATTATTATTATTATTATTATTATTATTATTATTATTATTATGTGTTTGATTTTTTTATGTGTTTGGTGCATTCATGCTTTAAACGAAAAAATAACAAAGAAAATTGGAAAATTTTAAAATAAAAAATGCTGGAAATTGTTTTTACAGCTTAATATATAAAATACTTGAATTTGTTTGTTGTGATCAAGTATGGGTTTAATCGATGCGCTGTAACATTGTTTTCATTGCTAGCTTAGGTTATTTATAGAGTAATTAGTATATGTGTCTTCATGTATCATCTACATTGCACATACTATGATAGTGTTAGTGGGAATCTACCGTGTGTGTGAAATTTAAGATGGCAGTCACACGTTAGTAAGGTGACTTTGAACATGAATAGGCCTTTTTTATTAGACCCGAGCTCAAATTTATCCCTTGCTATATAAAGATCAATATCTTATGTTCTTCTTCGAAACCTTTTTGACTTGAGCAATTAAGCCGCGGGATTTCTCATAACCTGGTGCCTATGGTCAACTGACTTGAGTTAACCGGTCTAAAACTCGTTACATGGGTCATTTTAGTCGCTTCATGAAGAAGAGTCTGTACTTAAGATTTGAAAAATAATTATGAGCTTAAAATATTGAAATATGTGAAAATAAAATATGCTCAAAGTTAGGGAGAGAAAAGAAAATATTAATATAAAATGAGATTTTATTTAAAGGTCCAACGTGCTTTAAATTATTTGACTTTCATAAGTAGAGAAATATACTTATTGGTAACGATGTTTAGCATGTCCTTACTCACAAAATTAAGATTTGGAGTTCTACTTACAAAGGATTAGTGACACTTTACACACATAAGTCACTTATACAATTTACTCCATAATAACTTGAAAGAGTGTGTGGGAAGGTTTACTATCCATTGTTTATTCTTATGTATGCTAACGACTACATTTTTTAGTGATTATATGTTATTGTTAAGAGTTTGTTTATCCCTTTGTCATTTGTGACAAAGAAATGGGAGAACTTAAAGAGAAAATTTTTGAATTTTGATTAAAGAGGAGCATTGAATGTTACATTTTATGTCTGAGTGGTCGTTGGGGAGATACATAGATAAATTTGCCTACTGCATAAAAAATATTGAGAGTTTGCAATAAGGAAGAGACGGTGCATTGCGTATCATACGTATAACTGTTTGAGTTTTGATGTTTTGTGCTGTTAATGTTTCGGTTGGTGTTTTGATTGTTCATTAATGTCACGTTTCAAACTAGCATGCTTATTTTTTGATTTGTAGTATCACGTGCTTTTACACTGGGTATTAAGTTGTGGATTTCAGGAAACAGGATTACAAGAAATGCAAAAGACATCAATTTGATGAAGCTTGTGTAGTTTAGATTTAGTTTTTAGTTTTTCCCCGACTTATTGTATAGTTTTGTTACAAAATGCCAAAGTGAGAGTTTGTTAGGGTTTTAGTGTTGGCGATTATGTGGACAAAATGACTGATTTGTAACATATTGTAAAAGTCAAGGACATAGGACGCAATTTGTATAAGTTAGGTTATGAGGTCTAGGGTTCGAGCATACAAAGAAGAGAAACGGGGTGCCGTATTTTCGCTAGCCTATCTCCTAGACATTGCTCGAGCGACAAAAATAGAATCCCTTGTCGTCTAGCTCTCGCTCGAGCAAAATGTCGTCGCTCGCCTGTCGCTAAGGTTTCGCTCAAGCGACATGTTTATACGAAAAATTCTAAGGTGCATTTTTAAACAAATTTTCCTAACCCCATTCAACCCAATTACTCTCTCATATAAATACACAAGTCTGTGCATGAATTTCTAAGGTGGTTTTTATTATTTTCATTGCCTCATCTTTTTTCTCTAAAGATCCAAAAACATATTCTTTCATTGTGATTCATTTTTTCTTCTTGAAATCGTAACCACCTATTTGGAAAAATATCATATTAAAGAATCCAAAACACTTACTTCCTAAACTTTCTCAGTTGGACTTCACAAGTTTCTGGAGGTTGAGAAAGGTTGGACTGCAAACACATGAAAAACACAAATTGAAAATTCTTGAAAATCCACTTAGAAGAGACAACTGAAGAATGTCAAGAAGCTGAAAGGAGATAGCGGATCTTGGAAGTTGCAGGAGGTAGATCGTGAAGTCTAGCAGGTTGGCTAGATAGTATCTACGGTAGCAGACCGTGAGTCTAGAAGAAATAGCAAATCTTGGAGATTACAGAAATTACAACAGCGGGAACCAGTGGAATTTGCTAGGTTGGAAACAGACTGTAATTCATATTGTCTATAGTGGAGGTATTTGGCTTGGTCCTGAAGTTTTTACCCAGTTGGATTTCTCTGTCATCAATTTTGGTGTTATTTATTTCTTTAATATTACAAACTACGATAATTCAACTTAGGATAATTGGATTGTTTGTTTAACCATCTACAAACTATTAAAAAGTGAATTGTTACTTTTAATAGAATTATTTCGCACGTAAGGTCAAAAATAAAAATGGATAATTATAACCATTCAGTAACTTAGTAGTCATTAAATTGATAATCCGTAACTTTTAAAAGGGATTTTCAGATGACCGGTTAAACTACACTCATTTCAGAACTTCTCATAACCAATTTTTCCATAAATCTCATAACAACATACATACAAGACAAGAAAAAATCACCTAAGATGCCTCGATTTAAAGAAAATGAACAGAAATAGCAAAGAACTCATTTTAGAACTTCTCAACAAGCTCATAACAGAACCAAATTTTTGATACATTTCAGAAGTCGGAAACAGCAAAAATTAATAAAAACCTAATCAGGTCTATGTAGGAATTTGAATAAAGAATCAAATTTTAGAGTCTTACATAAGAAATGTTTGAGAAGAGGCATGACGACTGGTCGAAGAATCTGATGTGCAGAGGCCACTCATATCAACCTTTTGAGAAATCTTTATCCTCAAACTATCATTTTTACAATCTATACACAATACACTCTAATTAGAAATTATCACTATGAACTGTACGAAGCTTTCAAAGTGGTGGATGTGAAGCCGCTACTTGAGAAAGAATAGATTGTTTTCGTCTAACCCTAATCTGTGAGACTCTTACTTTATATAGGGATCCAATGATTGTTATTGGATCTTGATAATCTGTAGTCTAGGTCTATCAACTATTGTTATTGGATCTTGATAATATGCAGTCCGGATCTATCCCAACTTAGAGAAAGAATGTTTTCATGCGGAAGGATAAAAAATAAAATTTTGCTAAATTTTTAATATGTTTTTAATTTTTTTTCTTATTGGCAACCAAATTTATCATCTGAAATATTTTAATATATTTTACATAATTTTGTATCGAGTCAAGTTGGCACGTCTTCACAACAATTTGAACTAACAACAATATTCAACATGTCATCGCATGCTGATAATATATGGATTATGATTTGTTTGTTTTTTTTGCTTTAAGTGTCGAGACATCTATTTTTCATTATGGATTGGTACACCCTAGTAGTTCTTTTTGTAAGTTATTATGTGATTGAAAGTTTAATCGTCTAATGATTTTTTGTTGGAGATAATTTTTTTCTAGAAATTTTATAAAGCTTTTATTATAAAAATTTTCCTCTTGATCAAAATTAGTTAAAATTAAAAAGAAAACAATTATGTTACGTATTAAAATGTAATCTTTAGCCAGATGAAAAAAATAGTTGTTGTAAAAAAAAAAAAAGAATGCTGCAAAAAAAAAAGTTAAGACAGCAAGCAAAGAGCGTTGAAAAACGTAATAAAAGCAACGGACGAATACATCACGAAAACTTAACAACGACGTACATTTGAAGTCTTTTACAAGATGCATTGCACATTGCCCTATCCTTCTACTCTAAGACAATATTAGAGCCTACAACATAAGGGTGAGCGTTGTAAAAGACCTACGACAATGTTTTTTGTTCGTTGCAAAAAAAAGTTTTTCTCGTAGCAATTTTTCCTCCATCTATAGAATTTTAAGCAACAATTATTCTTTATCACAAATAGTAGACCTTATTACATCACAAACACTTTGTTGCAAAAAATAAAAGTTTGTCGCCAGAAGTTTCCCACCAAAAGTATTTTGGCACCTTGTTTCTCTACTTTTTTTGCGACAATCTACTTTTTGCGACAACTTTTAATGTCGTCTTATATTTTTTTTATACTTATTTTACTTGTATCAATGTCGCGCTACATCACTTATTGCGACAACTTTGCGTATATTGCAAAATATCTTGTCGCAAAATAACATTTTTGTTGTAGTGAATCTTCAAAAGGTCTAATGTGAAATAATGATTCAGCGTACTATGGGACGAAGTATGGAATGTATATTTATAATGGGTAGTGTTAGGGGGTGAAATAGGATTGAGAAACTAAGTTAAAATAGAATAAAGTCTCTTCCCGAATGTCACTGCCTCATGCCTAGTGAGAGTGTTCCTCTTTTGAGCACTCGAGCACTCTTCACACACTCGCGAGCGATTTTGTACTGACTTTTTCTCCTTGGTCCATATTTGATCTCTTTGACTGCTCCAAGAACTACAATACCAACCTTATAATATTTTGACTATAATTGCAACTCAATAATTCATGATTTTGAATAGGAAAACTGCCAATAACGAATTCGGACATTGCCAATTACAAATTTGACCTAACAAATTTCATAGCTTCTGCTTCTAGATTTTCATGTTAATTGTTGGAAAATGGTGCAATGGTGAAGTCAATTGGATTATTTAGCATAATGCGACCATCACAAGGTGGAGAGCTAGGGTCAGTGATCAATGACTCATAATCATGAAAACCACATGTAGAATATCCCTATGAATGAAGTATCATTCAATCTAAGACCGTACTACTAAGTACATAATTAATTACTTGAAGTACTGATTTAAAAGGTGGCTTTTGCAACTAATAACTTAAATTTCACTAAAGCAAAAAATAATTTTAACAATTATTGTCAAAAAAATATATTGAGGTAAGATGATAGGAATCACGATTTCACAATTGTTTGTTTGATTCAACTTCACATATCATGCTAACACAATTTCTCATGTCGCCAACCAAGTTTCTTAATTTTAGTTAATATTGAATTCAAGATATTTCTATTTGATTTGACTTAAAAAGATGCATTAAATCACAAAGGATTGGCCTTTTAGATATTAAAAGACAAAAAAGTCCTTAAATAAATTATACAATTACAAAATATGATATTTGTTTAAAAGACAATATTACTATTTTAGTTAACAATTCAAAATCAAACACTTCCCACTTAAAATTTCAAAATCATTTAATTTTTCTTATCTGTCTATTCCAACACAGATAAAAAATTTCTCAACTTTCATCTGCTCCAACCTCAAAATCTCTGAAAATTATCGAACACTGAAAAAGGAAATATTTTTTTAGTATTTATCACTTCGAATCAGTAAGCATATTTACGTATGTTTTATTTCATTTTCGTTAAATTTTTATACATTTTAATCGATAACAACAGTCGAGAAATTGTTATACATTTAATAGACGGAACAATCAGCTATTTCGACTGTTTTCTGGCTGTTCCACCTATTTTTTTTATTTTTGTTACCGTAGTCGAGCCGAATTTTTGACTGTGTATTTTCTTTAAAAAAATTATGTTTCATCTTGCAGATATGATTGTAATGTCGGTTTGTTTTTTGGTGACTTCGAATTGGATGAAAAAGATCAATGAGTATGGAGATGAACAAGTGATTAACGTGGTGGTATTCCTATTTCCATAACAGAGAGTACAACATATACGGGAATGTACCATGATTTACAAAATAGCTGAATGTTGACCCCTCTCAGTACTATATGGAACTGAGATTTCGATTTAAGAATGATTAATTATTTCGATTCCAAATATGAAGGTTATTTGTGATGAAGAAGTGAATTATCTATTTGAATTGAACAAAATATACAGGACTCCTCTTTGGGTGACTTTAGTGAGAGAGGATGTCACTAAAGGTGAACACGAAGATTCGGTTGGAAGGGATCACAATGCCAATGATTTTTAGTACACAGTGGAGATAGCTCGTGAGGATGATGCAGTTATTCCCGAGCCAATTGTTCATCATCGTTATCTCACTTTATACAGAAAACTCCATAGAAGTTCATGACAACAAAAATGACAATTAATTTACAAATGAAGATTTGATTGCTTAATCATGTCAAAGACATGAATGGGATGGGAGCACAGGGGCTGGAACGAGTGGACCGTTATCTAATTCTTCACGTGTAGTTCCCGATAATGAGGATTTGTATGTTGAGTAACTATTTGAAACAAAGAAAGATTTGTAGGAAGTTATGCATCGAATTGCACTTAAATACAACTTTGAGTTCAAAATTAAGAAATCAAACAATTCATTGTTGATGGTTGTTTGTGTCGACGACAGTTTTTGTTGGCATTTACAAGTCATGAAAATGGATATGAATGAGTTCTTTGTAGTTCACGAGTATACACAGGAACATATTTGTGAAATGGAAATTCGTCGAAATGATCATGGACAAGCTCGAGCATGGTTTATTGGTTTGACAGATAATGTACAAGTATCAGAACCTATAGACGATCTACAGACATTCGAACATCATTAACGACGTCCGTCAAGAGTATAGAGTGGTCATGATCTACTAGAAGGTTTGGAAGGTCAAAGAATGTGCATTGGAGGATTTAATGGGTCAGGTATTGTCATAACATGGGAACAACTAATCCTGACTCGGCATTTTTTATTGAGATGGAGGGCGAGAATTGCTTTAAAGTTTTCTTCATAGCTCTTGGACAATGCATTCGAGGATTTCGAAATGCGATGTGACTCATAATTCTAGTCAATGGTACAACTCTAAAAGCTAGATACGAAGGCAAGTTAATTATTACTACATGTCAAGATGCCGACATCCAAATTTACCCTCTTACATTCAGCATGGTCGATAGAGAGAATGATTTGTCGATGTGTTGGTTCTTCACAAAACTGAGAAAAGTAATCGAAGAAGTCGAGGACCTTGCCTTTGTAACTGATCAAGGACCATCTATAATAAATGTTATTGCCGAAGTTTTTCTCGAGGCACAACATAAATATTACATGTACCATATACAAGGCAACCTGAACACCAAGTATCGAGACAAATGCATCGTTTCATTGTAAAGGAGAACGGCCGAAGCTTATAATGTTGAAAAGTTTAATAAGTTTCTGGATGGAATAGGAGGTAAATCATTACCGACATGGGAGTATCTGACAAAAATGGAGATTGAACACTGGGCGCGATCACATTTTCGTAAGTGTTAATACAACATGATGATGTTAAACAATGCGGAGTCTCTCAATGCATTATTCAAAAAAGATCAAAAGTTACTAATCCTTGCAACAATTGAGAACATTTGTAACGAGTTGCAGCAATGGTTTCAGGACTGACGTGCAGAATCATAAAGTTGCATAAGCGTGCTAACCCCGACTCAAGAGGATAAATTCTTCAAGGCTGCAAAGCTTGCGAGAAAGTTAAATGTGGAATCATTGGATGAGTTGCACTTCTCCGTGAAATGTGCACGTAATATGGCATACATGGTAGACTTGACTGATAACACATGCACTTGTCGTCGATTTCAGTTGGAGTTTTCTATGTGAGCATGCAGTCGTAGTGGTTATGTATAAATGTTTTGCAGTGAGAACATTACGCTCTCCTTATTACACGGCTGATTATTGGATAGCAGCGTAGGCTAAGACTATATTTCCTCTACCTAATGAAGCTGAGTGGGAAGTTCCTGACCATATTCTCCTACTTAATAATTTGTTGCCATCGCAAGTTGAACCCTGTGGTCCTGGACGTCCACGTACGTCTAGAATACCATCTAGCAAAGAGTTTTCTCGATCGCGCAAGTACGACAAGTGTGGAGCAATAGGGCATACTCGTCAATTTTGTACGAGTCAGATTCTCCTAAATGACAATTATACCGATGTGTAATGGTATCACTATGAAATGAAGGATCAAATTGTATAAAATCATAGCTGATGGACCTCGAGCGCAAATATTTGATAAATGAATAAACAATTTACATGAGTTTTAGTGGAATCAAGGCTAGCTCCAAGTTATGCTCGAGCTAGCCTTGTGTCAGACATAAATGGTCAGAGTCATACACATATATAGTAGAATCAGTGAAGACGATCTCCACTACAATGCAGTAATGATTCACGATCACTAAGAATCCATGGCTTTTCCCCAACATTCGACCACATTCTTACGACCTACTCGGCCATATATTCGGGCAACACGTACTCATTGCCCATAAGTTGAAGTGGCTGATACTCAATGGTAATGGTACGTACGAACTCGGTGCTCAATATGAGTCGACCAAGAATGTCGAATGACTTTGGATATTTTCGAGCTCGATCACGCAATAAGTCCATAGCCAAGTCGATGTACTATATCAAGAAACACAAATAAAAAAAATAGAGGGAGTTATTTCATTTAATAAACAAAAAAATTATGTATACATAATAAATAACAATATGACTATTTTACTTACATCGTCGGCAAGCCAAGTTCTCGAAGTGGTCATGTCATGAAATCACTTACAAGATTCTGAGATCGTCATCCTCCTAACAGTGCGCTTATCTCGCCGACGATGTGGTCATGTCTCAGCCGTGAAAGGAAATACGAAGTACTGTAATGGCAATCTCAACCTCTTACCGACCACCTGCTTCGACATGTCAATAGCACGCCTCTTACCATTTGTCACAACCAACGTCCTCTCCTCCTGCATCATCGAGTGTACTATCTTCGCCTCCGCCACCCCCTCCTTCGTCATCGGTGGTACCCCCTCTACTGCCTCGGGCATCCCCTCCGCCTCAAGCACCCCTGCTTCTGCCCAAAATGCAGCATCTGGCCACAACGAGGAGTGACCCCGGTCTCCATCACCCTCTCGATCACCCTTTCCATCGCCCTATCTATCACCAACTTTATCGCCCTGTCTACGAAGCACTACAACATCTGAGCGTAAACTCGATATCTCGCTACTCATTTCTCATCGCAGCGTCCCTACCTTTCTTCGTAGCGTACCCATCTCCTCTCTCATCTTCGTCATAAATCCAGCCAGAAGGACATACAGATCACTATGTGCAGGAGATCCACAGGGGAGGTGCCTGGATGGAGGAGAATGAGATCTCATCGACAGTAGAGGTGATTCCATTGGGGAAGAAGGAAATCACGTCGACGGCGGAGGTGATCGTCGATCAACTGGGCCGCACTCCTATACAAATAATATTAATAATTATTAACTTAGTTAAAATAGGCTAACTCATACAAAACTATAATCAATAAATTATATTCAATTTTCATATCCGATCTCGGTCAAGGATAGAATCAAACATCTAGTCTCGTGGAGTATGCAGAATAACTAATTCATGCATAGAACCATGACCATCATCCTCCATCGACGGTGTCAACTCGGTTAGGACCTCAAGCTGACATATTGACATTTCAACTAGTTAATGATCTTGTGATGATATTTTGAAAAGACATACAATATAAATCTATAATGTCTAATACTCACTTGAGGGTCGTCAAAGAGGGCTAATAATTGTTTGTCGGACATCCGTCTGCTCAGAATGCTAGCCAATGATGCTTCCGAGGGTAGCGTGTCTCCCTCCGCCTGATAAATCGAGTACCCAATAGGGGGACTGTCTTATATGCCTAGATCTGCAACACATACACTTATTATATGCAAATTTAGTATAAAAAAGTTTTAACGTTGATTATGTTAAACATTTACCTACACTACCGAGGGCAATCCATATATATCGTACTTATGTATGGACCCTTTGAGCTTCGAGTGTGATCTGGTGAAAACATATACGGTGTCCTCAAAATATCTTCGGTCCCAAGGATAGTTGTTGAGTGCATTGATGTCTCAATAACTTGCAAATGAAAATGTCGACGACAGTCTTCTTGTGATGACCTCATCACGCTCTCAAGGATGTAGACCAGTCCAAGCTTTAATCTATCAAACATCTGGTCGCACTCCCTGATCGTGCCCATCAATTGGGGTAAATGCATCGTCCACTATCCTTGGAAGTATGTCTCATACAGCCTGTTGCTTTTCTCAGTGGCTGCCTTGTCGCCTATAATCCTCAATCCAGCGATCAGGGCAAACTCAAACAACGAGAAACTAATAACCTTGCCCCCGAGGTCGAAGTGGATGAATCGCCGTCGACTGGCCTAAGAAGATGACATAGGAGTGATCAATGATCTCTCCTAAGTAATGTACCTCTTGCAACTTGGGCAGGGAAAATAGGAAGAACTGTCGTAGCACATCTCCATGCTGATCATCGAGTAGCTCCCACTACAAAAGTAAAACTTTCAAAGCTACTGTTCCAAGTAGCTTTTCATGCCATACGCTTCAACTCTGCATTTAAATGATACTCCATCCTGCAAAAATTCAAATTTTAGAACATTGAACAAGAGATAATAAGATAATATATAATCTCGAAAAATCAAGTGAATCGAATTGTAATTACCATACGCAAAATATCGACGCTAATAAAAAAATAAATGATTTAATAAATTAAAGGAGAAGCACGAAAAATAAATTAAATACAAGTTAAAAAATTATTAATTAAATTAAATACAAATTAATGACCAAAAATAATAAAGAATAAATCAATTCAAGAAAATTAAAAAAATAAAATAAAGTAAGAACATTAAAAAGTATTTTAAATTGAAAAAAAAATTATAATAAGAAGAAAATAATTAAGGTGTTCTTAAATTATTACCAAAAAATAATAATAAAAAACAAAAAAAATTAAACAAAATTAAATAGAGAATATAAATATTATTTAAGTAAAATTGAAAAAAAAATTATAGATTTGTTTAAAAAGAATTTTAAACTTAAAAAAAGGGAAAAAAGTGAATTTGGTAATTTGCTTAAAAAGAATATCTAATTTATGAATTTTCAATTTAAATTTATTTATTTAATTTAAAAAGTAATAAAAAATTCAATTTATAAGTCTACCACCCTCTCTGTCGTCCCGTCTATCACCCCATCGTAGTCATGCTATATCGCCTCAGAGCGATGCGACCTCCACCTCAAGGTCTGATACATGGCTACGGAGCACTACAACATCTTGACGTAAACTCGATATCTCGCCACTCATCTCTTGTCGTAGTGCCCTTACATCTTCTCGTAGCGCCCACCTCCTCCCTCATCTCCACTCGTAGAGCGTCTGCCTCCTCTTTCATCTCTGCTATAAATCCAGTCAAAAGGTCATACAGATCACTATGCTCGGGATATCCACAGGGGAGGTGCCTGGATGGAGAAGAAGGAGATCTCATCTGCAATGGAGGCGATCTCATTGGGGATGGAGGTGATCCCATCGGCGGCGGAGGTGATTGTCAATCTACTGGACCATGCTCATATACAAATAACATTAAAAGTTATTATCTTAGCTAAAATAGACTAACTCATACAAAATTATAATCAATAAATTATATTCAATTCTCATACCCGATCTCGGTCTAGAATAGAATCGGACATCCGGTCTCTTGAAGTATGCGAAATGACTAATTCACGCACAAGACCACAACCCTCCTCCTTCATCGACGGCGTCATCTTGATTAGGACCTCAAGTTGACATATTGGCATTTCAACTAGTTAATGATAATGTGATGAAATTCTGAAACGACATACAATATAAATCTACAATGTGTAATACTCACATAAGAGTCGTCGATGAGGGTTGATAATTGTTTTCCGAACGGGCATTCATATGCTCGAATGCTCGCCAATGATGCATCCAAGGGCATCATGTCTCCCATCAATTGGCAAATCGAGTACCAAAGAGGGGGATCGTCTCATATGCCCAGATCTGTAGTACATACACTTATTATATATAAATTTAGCATAAAAAATTTAACGTTGATTATGTTAAACATTTACCTGCACTGCCAAGGGTAATCCATATGTATCGTACTTACGTGTAGACCCCTTAAGCTTCGAGTGATATGGTAAAGACGTGTACGGTGTCTTTAAAATATCTTTGGCCCAACGGATAGTTGTTGAACGCATCAATGTCGTCCACAACTTGCAAATGGAAAATGTCGACGGCGGTCTTCTCATGATGATACCTCATCATGCTCTCAAGGATGTAGGCCAGCCCAAACTTCAACCTATCTAACATTTGGTCGCACTCCCTGATCGCGCCCATCAACTGAGGTAGAAGCACCGTTCCCAATCCCTAGAAGTACGTCTCGTACAACATATTGCTTCTCTTAGTGGCTGCCTCGTTGCCTGTAATCCTTAATCTAGTGATCAGGACGAACTCAAACATCGAGAAACTAACGACCTTGCCTTCGAGGTTGAAGTAGAGGGCATTGTCGTCGACTACCCTAAGGAGCCGACATAGCAGTGCATCGATAATTTGTTATGAGTATTGCACCTCTCGTAACTGGGACAGGGGCCACAAGAAGGACTGTCGCATCATATCTCCATGCTAATCATCGAGCAACTCTAGCACGAAGGTAAAACTCTCAAAGCTACTGTTTCAAGTAACCTTCCCCGCCCTCCGTCTCAACTCTGCATCTAAATAATACTCCATACTGCAAAAATTCAAATGTTAAAATATTGAACAAGAGATAATAAAATAACACATAATCTCGAAAAAATCAAGCGAACCAAATCGTAATTACTATACGCAAGACATCGACGCTAATGAACAAATAAATGATGTAATAAATTAAAGGAGAAACACGAAAAAATAAATTAAATAATTAAATCTTAACTTGGGCGGACTAATTTTCAATTTAAATTTATTTATTTTATTTAAAAATGACTAATTTTTTTTAATTTATATAAATTTTAATATATGAAAAATAATTAATAAATTGATTTAAATAAAAATAAATAAATTTTAAAAATAATTAATTACATTTTAACTTGGGCCGACTAATTTTCAATTTAAAATTATTTATTTCATTTAAAAAGGACTAAATTAAAGAAATAAATAAAATAAATCAAGAGGAAAAATAATTAATAAATTAATTTCAATAACATTTAAATTTTAAAATTAAATAATTAAATTTTAACTTGGACCGACTAATTTTCAATTTAAATTATATATATATATTAAAGAATAAACAAAATAAATCAAAAGGAAAAATAATTAATTAAAATTAAATAATTAATAAATTAATTTAAATAAAATTTACAATTACAATTTAATTTTAATTAAAAATTAAATTTTGAAGATTAAAATTAATTTATGTGTCGAGTTTAATCGGTCCAGATTGTTTAGCTCAGAAATAGTCCGAGTTGAATGTAACAATCGGCCCGGACTATTTATAGTCGGATCACCTAAACAGCCAGTTGACTGACTATAAAGTAGTTGACTGTTGTTGTTTTCTCGTCGGAAAACTCCATTTCCGACTAGAAAAACTTGTTTTTCCCCCCAAATAACAATAAATTCAATATTTCTACTCAACCATCTACTTAAATAATGAACAAAAAACTAAATAAATATTAAATCTAAACTTTATCATTCAAGAAAAATCACAATCATAAGAACAACAAAAAACTAACATCACTTCTCCGGTTAATAGTTGTGGTAGTTGGCTTGCTGACTGTGGATTTGTGGGAGGGTCAACTGGATCCCGACTAAGTTTTTTTTTTTTTTCTCCCTTTCTTCGATTTTTTCTTTTGTTGGATGCCGGTTCTGGGCCGAGGCGGATGAGGCCCCCGCCTTGGGCCCAGAACTGGAGGGGGCCTATTTTTTGGCCGGGAAAAATGCATGGGTCAGGGGTTTACTTTAACGAAATCAAAAATCAGGTCTCAATGTTTAATTTTGCAAAACTCAGGTTTTTCAATGAATTAATTAATTATATTTTACAATTAATCTATTAAATTAAATATTTAATTGTACTATAATATAATTGACCACCCCACCCCACCACCACCACCACCACTCCGGCGACTATTCCGGCGACCGTTCAAATTACTCCGGCGACCGTTCTCCGGCCAAGGTTAATTCCGACGATTATTTTCCGGCGACTATTTTCCGGTGACCGTAGCTCTGATTGCAAGGTCACAGATATCTTATTAAGTAATTTAAAAATTAATTTCGATCACAACTTATCAAATTATTCGGTCACAGATTATTTTAAAGTCACAAATGAAAAAATTTATAGGTCACAGATTTTTAATTAATCACAATTAAGAAAATTTGTTGGTCACGGATTATTTTATTCAGTCACATTATTTTAAAGTCACAAATGAAAAAATTTATAGGTCACAGATTTTTAATTAATCACAATTAAGAAAATTTGTTAGTCACGGATTATTTTATTCAGTCACATATTTTTGAATATACAAGTCACAGTTCAATAGTAGTTAGGTCACAGACACCACACAAACCCCCACAACAATTCAATAGCGAGGTCACAGACACCAAAAACACCCCACAACAGTTCAATAGTGAGGTCACAGACACCAAAAACAGCCCACAATAGTTCAATAGCTAGGTCACAGACACCAAAAACAACCCACAACAGTTCAATAGCTAGGTCACAGACGCTCAAAAAAATCATTTCAGTTCAATAACGAGGTCACAGACACCAAAAAAACCCCATAACAGTTTAATAACTTGGTCACAATTACACAAAGCATCTTGCCTAAAGCCTGAGTAAATCCCATGAAGAACTACTGCTAAATGGGTACAAGGTTGGGAATCTATTTGCCTACTAAGGTTTTGTTATTTAATGTGTGCTAAGTATTTTTGTTCTATACAGTGCTGGTTACCAAGGAAGTCAGCGTACCCAAAAATCTAAATTTCCAACCACTACCTTCTGTTAATAAAAAACCATGCTAGCACGAAAGACAAGCTAAGAGAAGACAGATTCAAACAGGGTATGGCCTCTGGACATGGCACCCCTTGCATCAAGGAGTCTTGTAACCAGCTTGCCAGAGTCTACAGGGGTGCTCGAGATCATAGGAAGAGAGCCCATTGATCTAGAAGGATCCAAGAGATTGATTGTCTAGATACACCCAATTCCTAAAGCATTTTGTACTTGCTGCACTTCATCAGTAGTCATCCTAGGGGTTGAAATCAGATCTCATAACTCTATCCAGGAACCTTGAACCTTGAAATCAGATTTCATAACTCTATAAGAAGAAAAAGGTGAACAGTAAAAATTTATATACAAATTAATGGCAAGATCTTGAAACAAAAATCAAAATTAAACTCACCGAGCTAGAGCTAGAACTGCCGGAACGATGAAGCTGCTCCTGCAGCTGGTGGTGGTGGTGGTGCTGCTGTTCACATGTCGACGGGGTTGGCATGACCCATGAATATGAAGAGCAGCAACGCAGCGGCAGATCGGGGGGGAAGAAAGGGAGGAGAGAATGAGGGAGAATGGTGGAGGCGGCCGAAGGCGGTGGCGGCGGTGGACGGTGGCGGCGGCGAGGGGTGAGAGAGGGAGGGAGGAGATATTAAATGAATTAGGGTTTGGATGTTATATATAAAATAAAATTAGTGGGGGTAGGTAGTTGGGTGGGTAGAATGTGGGGTGGGTATATATTTTATTTTAGGTTTATAGAAATATTATTAATTAAAATTATAAAAACCTGATAATTGAATAAAAAACTTAAAAATCTGAGATTTTAAAATGCAAAAGAAAATACATGGTTTGGTGTAATTTCCTCTTTTTCGGCCCCCTCCCCAAATTTTTTTTTTTTTTAAATTGAGCCTAGCCCAACATAGGAGGCCTGGCCCAATTCATTTTTTTTTTTTTTTAAACCTAAATCTAAACGAAACCCGTCTCCTTCTCCCAACTCCCAAGCCCCAAGCCCCAAATCCCGTATCCCCGTTCGCTGTCCGTCGCCTCCGACGCCTTACAGGGACTCAAACCAAGTAATCAACTCCTCCTTCTCCCAAGTCCCAAGTCCCAAGCCCCAAATCCATTTCCCCGCTCGCTGTCGCCTCGCAGGGACTCAAACCAAGTAACCAACTCCCAAAAACTCAACTCGTCTCCGCCTCTCCGGTCTCTCAACAATTCATCCAAGTTCAATCCAAGAACTTCTACTGTTCTACAGACTACAGACAGCCTCCACTGGGTAGAGACTCTTTAATTGCGGCTTCCGATTGAGGCGAGACATCAATGGATTCGACGCTGCATCTGGGTTCCAGCTCTCGTAAATTGGTAATTCTTGTTTTTGTTAATAGTTTTTCACTTGTTTGTTCATTAACGTGGGATGTCAAATATTTATGTTCTATGCTGATTTTGTATGACTAATATCAATATGTTACTGAAAATATGAGTTTAGGAATTAGGATCCTATAGTAGAATAGAACATAGTGTGCAGAAGTAGAATAGCATGATGGTTATGTAATCTTGTTTTTATTTTTTAGTGTGCAGAAGTAGAATAGCAGAAGTAGGAGATGGAAGAATGCTGTTGTTGTGACTATTTATGATGCAGGAACACTTTTGAGGTCAATGTGTCTGTCTCCAACACGTTTCATGTCGTGTTGTGTCGTGTCTTGTCGTGTCCGACCTTGACATTACTCAAGAACATGTAGCTTGATTGTGAATGATTCAATTTCATAGGATTCCCTGTTTATTTTGTTTTTGCATAGGATTTCAATTTCATAGCTTGATTGTGAATGATTCAATTTCAGGCTTATGATAACTGTGATGTAACGCTGGAATAGGGTGTGATGTAACGCTGGAATAGGGTGTAACTGTGTCATTCGTTTGACTTTGTTTTTCATGGAAATTGTCAATAAAGGTGAAAAAAAAATCTAGAAAATATTTACTAATTAAAACATCAAGAATTTATTTTCCTCATAAAGGTGAAAAATTTGGAAAGTTAGAAAATATTTTCTCGGGAAAATTTTGCCTATCAAACTCTACAAAAGTTGGAAAATGGAATTTTCCATGAAAAATGTGTAGATAGTCTCACCAAGCACTAATTAAACGTAATTAAATCCTTTTGACTCATTTATTACTACATAAATTACTTAATCTTAAGCTAAAGTATATACACTTCATTGCCATGGACTATCTGAAGGAATTGTCAATATTGAGCTTTATAATTATTTTTAGTTTAACTTCTACTCTAGAAAAGAAAAAATAATTAACCGACAAACTTTTTTCATCTCAATAAAACTTTCATTGTCTTGTGTACGTTCAAGCAATGTACTTTGATTTTTAAATTATAAGTCAGAACTAATTAGCATGACGAAAAACATCTTTCGCCAAGTTAAAAATGAAATATTTTTAAATTTTCAATTGTTCAAATTTAATTAAAATTTGGTGTATAATTACATTATTATGTGATTTAACACGCCTTGATGTCAATCACGGAAGCTAGAATCGTCATAACATGAAAAAGTTGTTCAACCCAATTTCTATAATCAATGTTATGCCCCTGTTTGGTGGGGATTAAAATTAGATCGTTCGTAGATTTTGATAAAACTTGATAAAATGTAGGGTTGAAAAAGTTGTGGATCCTATGAAATATGTGATTAAAATTTATTGTTGACTTTGATTGAAATTAAAATCTAGATTTTAATTCATACCAAATAAGGGATTACAACATATGTTTATTTTTGATATATGAGTTCTGTTCGTTCATTTATTTTTTAAAATTTTAGCTCCCCAACGTATATTTCTTGGTCCTCCCTTAGTTTATATGCACAAGTAAAATGAACATAGTATAAGCATTATAAGTTATTCATAAGACTATAAAATCATAAAACAATAATGTTCAAACTCATCCTTGAATAAAATATTAATAACTGGAATGACTTACCACATCAATGGAATGCAGTTATAAAACTAAAAAAAAAATAAATATTATTACTATGTCAGAGAGAGAGAGAGAGAGAGAGAGAGATCACATATAAATAAAAAACGAGTAAATTTATTATTTTTTTGATCAACGATGAAAGATTTAAAACTTCCTTTTTGTGTCTACAATATAAACAAACAATTGAAACAATTTGATTAATCATTTTTTTAAATTCATCTAAATATTTACTTATCAATTCATCCATTGAACCGGTAGTTCTACAAGTAAGGTGATTTAAACAAACTTCATTATTCCTTTCACAAAATATATAAAGGGAAAATTAAGGTGTGCCATCAAATTGGACTGGAGCTGGACAAAATGGCTCGGTTCCATAATGGTTTTGGTTTCAAATTCGAGATTGGGAAGGTCCTTATTTGGTTCTGATTTCTTTAAAACTCATTTTTCTCCAAACTCATTTTCCACCGCACATCCTCTCAATAAAATAATGTTCATGTAAACCCAAAACTTTTTCTCGATTGCTATTTTGATCATTGATTTGTAAGAACCAAAGAAGTTATTAATGAGGTAAGATTTGAAAAATGATCTTGGTGATATTTATAATTTTATACATATTCATGGATGCTTTTGATCTTTGATCTTTTAATGCATAAAATTTTGTTTTAGAATTCTTTTTTTATTTTATTTCGTTCTTACATTTTCTGATGGATTAATTTTTTTATTTTATTTTATTTTTTAAAATTCTTCTGGTTCCATATCTTAATCAAAACTGGTGAATTTTATGTTTTTCTTTTAGTGAAATTATGTGAATCGTATTAGTGAAAATCATTAGGTTCGGGATTGTACTTGATTTTCCTGTTTTGAATCTTTAGCTTGAAATTTCTCACTAGGTGACTAATATCCCAAAATAAAGAAATGTAAATACTCGTTCAAACACTGAGGGAAAGGTTCTTTTGTTAATAAATCAAAGTTTGCTGGCTTTATAATCTTTTGAGCTGCGTTTGTTAAAACAAATATGATATTTAGTATCTCCATTTCTTTAGATGATCATGTTGGTTAAAAGAGGTAGTTAAATAGTACCTGGGTTTCACCTGTGTAATTTTCTTTTTATTCCTCTTTGGTAACTGGAATTGCATTCTTGGGTCATATTTCTTGATTACTAGTTCTCTCATATCATTTAGTCTGAAAGAGAAATTATGTTGGAAATTTGTTTCAGTAGGGAACAAGTGTGGAGGAGATGGCAGAGGGAGGAGAAGAGGACATACCAAGAGATGCAAAAGTTGTAAAGACGCTACTTAAATCTATGAATGTTGATGACTACGAGCCTCGTGTTGTGCATCAGTTTTTAGAACTGTGGTATCGGTATGTTGTTGATATTCTAACAGATGCACAAGTCTACTCGGAACACGCTGGGAAGTCTACAATTGACTCTGATGATATTAAACTCGCGATTCAGTCTAAAGTCAATTTTAGTTTCTCACAACCTCCACCTCGAGAGGTAATTTTACTATACTTCTCCATGGTGTGTTAATTATTCTTGTTTTTTCCTGGATTTTTTACAATGTGAGTTCAATCATCTGTTTTAGAACAACTGCATGTATCATTTGGATAATATATTAGGTTTAAATGTGTAATAATATTTGGAAGTGTGATAAATTTGAACTCTGGATCATACTGATTTGATTTTAGGAGCTCCATCATAATATCTCATCACTAGGACCACATTATATACAAGTTAGAGGAATGAATTTTTCTTTTACACTTCTCATCAAGATTGTACTACCTCCTGATAGTATTCAGTTTTTTCACTCCAATGAAGCTTTGATAGCCTACTTGTGACGAAATTTGAGAAGGTTTTTAAATGCTTTGGTAATATGGGTTTTTTTTTTTTATTCATACTGTTTTTCCTTCTGTTTTCATCTTTAAGTACGTGAAAGTTGCTGAATGATCAAATAAAAATTTCAAATCCGCTACTCATCAGGTGCTACTCGAGTTGGCAAGGAATAGAAATAAGATCCCGTTGCCAAAATCAATAGCAGGGCCAGAAATTCCTCTTCCTCCAGAACAGGATACCTTGATTAGTCCAAATTACCAACTGGCTATTCCAAAGAAGCGAAGCCACCCCATTGAAGAAACAGAGGACGATGATGAAGGTATTGATCCCACCCCTAATCCTAATCCCAATCCCAACGTTTCCCAAGACCGCAGAGATATTCCCCAAGGCACCCCGCAGCGAGTATCTTTTCCACTTGGAGCTAAACGTCCAAGATAAGTTTGTTTTTGTACACAAGGATGAGATCTCAGCAATGATGTCCCTAGCGAAAAGTACTTTAATATATGCATTACTCTGGTTGACGTAAGGATGTATTTTTGCACTTGATACGTACAATGTTCTTATTTGAAATCGAGCTATCTCACTATAAATTGATGTCTAATAATGGTTGTTAAATAGGTGCTTAGTCTTCTGCTATGCAGTTGAGGTGACATTTTTCATTTGCTTCCTGCTATATAGTAGGACTGGCCTGTTCTTTGCTAGTGGCTGATTTTACAAAGTAAAAATTGCTCTTTTGGTTTCATTTGGTGTTCCTATTTCAAATACTAAGCAGTAATCTTCTAGACTTACAAATGTTAATTTAACAGATATTTCATGTCAATTGTCCAGTCGAGGTGGTGCAACCGATGAATTCATTGACTGGTTGGATGTGTGGACTTATTCTGCTCGTTATGTTTCTCATCAGAATTTGGGAATAACATCAAATCCTCCATTAAGTAGAGTTGCATTAGCTTAATAAAATTGGTAGGAAATGACGTCCTATGATTCAATTCATTTTAATAAGTGCTTTAAACAAGTAGATATGAGTGGTAGAGAAGTAGGTCTAATAGATTGTGTAGATAAAAAATGATTTTAACTTTTTTAAACTTCAACTTATTGCAAATGATAAACTAGCTTAAAGATAATCACTTTAGTTCCATATGACCATTTAGCTTCGTAAACTTAAACAATAAGCTATTCTGTACAAATGGTTATCGTTTATATACAACTAGTCATTCATCGATGGCATAATACAACTGGATGAACCAAGGGATCAACTTCTTAACCTACAAATGGTAGCAGGCACCGTGCTTGATATGGTAAGACACCTATCGTAGGGATGGCCGGAGTTAATTCCACTGCATCCCCCATTTTTAGCTTGCAGGTGGGATTACTAACAGGCTCATGGTTCAGCCATGGCCTCAACTCTTCCTTCACGGAAAATCCATAGGTAGCCCATCTAGAACTAGGTTCTTTCTAACAGATCCATAACAGTTGAGTTTGCTGGGAACTCCCGCACAAACATCTGCAAGATTCAAACACCAGATCATTTGTCGTATCAAGCATTACAAAGCCATTGGATTTAAAAATACTAAATCCCTAATAACACAATTCCCTGGAACTCAAGAAACGATGTACTCAAGTTCCTAACAAAACTAATATGAAGGTGGGATTAGAATTAGACCCCTTGAACGCTAAAAACAATTGGAAATCTCCTCATGGGAAACCTACCATTAGTCCTCCACTCATACGTCATGATACAACATTCAAGTAACAAATACAACGACTAAATTTCTGAAGAACAAACCTTATCATTCTCGATCATGATAACATAGACAGGTCCATCTGAGACACAATGAGGTTTGCAAGAAAATGGGCAATCCATAGAATGAGTTGGAAATGTGCAAGGAAGCTTCATGGAGTCAACAAGGCCAATGGATGACCTGTCTTTGCTCATAGCGTCACACTGCCAGGTGACGACCCAACATGCCCATTCTCACAAAATGCATCTCTTTTGTTTGAATCTGAACTTCTAGCGGAACCATACCTTCACCTCTCACTACTGTATGTAGAGATCTGTACCTGAAAAATTTAGAGTTTAGATTAAGTACAATAACAAATGATATGTAGAAGAGGCCGTCACTTCTAGATATGGCATACCCATTAAACTTGGGATAAACTATGTAGTCCTTTAAGTAACCTCCAAGCCCCATAGCTGGTGTACAATTCTCAAAGCTTTATAACAGTCTTCCTCGGTTTCAACAATCAATCTCAAACCATGGATATCATGAATTTCATTCATATTCAGCTTCTTTCTGCAGAAGGTAAATTAGACCACCATTTGAGGTATATTAACATGATTTTTTTTTTTTTTGGAACAGGAAAATAAGGTATTTAGCTTGATAACATGTCACAACTTATATATTTAAAATTTCCAGAGCCTCATGAACAAAACATAGTTAATACAACTGAATGAACCAAGGGATCAACTTCTTAACCTACAAATGGTAGCAGGCACCTTGATATGGTAAGACACCTATCGTACATACGTCTGGGATGGCCGGAGTTAATTCCACTACATCACCCATTTTTAGCTTGCAGGTGGGATCACTAACTGGCTCATGGTTCAGCAGTGGCCTCAACTCTTCCTTCACGGAAAATCCATTGGTGACTCATCTAGAACTACATCGACCAGTTCTTTCTAATAGATCCGTAACAGTTGAGTTTGCTGGGAACTCCTGCACAGACGTCTGCAAGATCCAAACACCAGATCATTTGTCGTATCAAGCATTACAAATCCATTGGATTTAAAAATACTAATTCCCTGGAAATCAAGAAAGTGGTTATGAAGGTGTGATTAGAATAAGACCCCTTGAACGCTAAAAACAATTGGAAATCTCCTAATGGGAAACCTACCATTAGTCCTCCACTCATACGTCATGATACAGCATACAAGTAACAAATACAACGACTAAATTTCTGAAGAACGAATCTTATCATTCTCGATCATGATAACATAGACAGGTCCATCTGAGTCACAATGAGGTTTGGAATGAGATATCTAAAATAGAGATTTTCAAGCTGCTCTTTCCAAGTAGAGATCCCTAATTGGTTGGCTAGTGGAGCAAATATTTTCGAAGTTACCTTCACAAATATTTGTTGCTTGATTAAAGGTAATGCATCCAAGGTCATCGTGTTATGTAATCGATCTGCCAGTTTTATGATAACAGCCCTAGCATCGGCCATTGCAAGGAACATGGTATGCAAATGGTCTGCCTCAACAATTTTACTGGTTGTGTTATTCTCACGCGCGCGATTGCTCAAGTGGCCATGTTTAGACACCTGGAAGAAACTCAATATATCATTTTACATTTATGCCAATCAGCTTCTCAACTAGAGTTGCAAAGAAAAGTACTCCACATAAATTGAACAAGTCCCTACAGACTTATCGACAAGCCAAGGCATCTCATATATCATCACATAAATTGAACAAATCCTTGCGTGATTAGCTTAAATGGAATTTCATTGAACTGGCGTCAGCTATATTACATACCAAAATCAATCTAAAAAAAAAAAGTTGATAGAATCAATTTATTTACCCCATCTACCCACTGAGCAACCCCAGCACCAAATCAATGGACACAAAAGAATCATCAACTGTGTCGTGCAAAAGCCCTGCAGCAACAACGGTAGCATTTGCCCCAATAGCTGCTAGAAAACTGCAGTCTCCACGCAGTGCTGCAAATAAGGATGCCCACTTGCCAGCATTTGCAAAATCAACACTGCCGCGATGCCAAATTCAATTAGGATTAATTTCCTCACAAACAGTCATTAACTAGAGAGGAACTTGCATTAACAGAACACTACCTGACCTCTAATAAAGTAGCTTCTGAAGCACGTCTCTTGCGTGAGGCATCATTTCCAACTCCTCCACAAAACTATCTTCCATGTTAAACTTGAGCTCATCACCGGAAATAGTTGATGAAGGGGATGGATGGAAACCCTTCCCCTGAAAACCCGGTGAAGAATCATAGGCAACTCATGAACACATGGCGTGCATGACAAATTCATTGAACAGTCCTCTTCTCCCCGACCGTATTGAATTTAAATCCCCAGAAATTCTCAAATCTCCAATCATAGATCTCACAGGTGGGCTCCTGGAACTCGATCCAATCGAACTACTCGAGCACTGGAGCAGAGAAACCGGCCTCTGATGACCCTGATCTCGCTTCAAAGATGAGTACCGAAAAGGTGACCCCCAATTCTTCGTTTCTTTCGTGCCACTATGACCCTAACTCTTCTGCTCCACTCGAATAACTCGAGGAAGAAAGCAAGGCCGAAAGCCCACCGACGATAGGTTTCTGCGACGACGACGAAGAAGCTGAAGCCGACGCCGACGGTGTTAACCGACCATTGAAATCAAAATTGAAGTTTTGAAAAAGTTGAAGGATGAAATTTCTTTTGAATAGTAGTTGGATGACCAAATTGAAAGTTAATAAATAGTTGAAGGATGACCAATCAAACTTCTGAAAAAGTTCTAAGATGAGATCGTTTTAAATAATAGATGGATGACCCAATTGAAGTTAATAAATAGCCTAAGAATAAAGTTACAATTAAAGCATAGTTGGATGACCAAATTGAAGTATTGAAATACTTGAAGGATGAAATAGAAGAATGACCAAATTGAATTTAATAAATAGTTGAAGGGTTAAATTGCTATTCAATAATAGTTGGATGACCAAAGTTGCATTTTAATCTATAGTTGGATGACCCAATTGGAGTTAGTAAATAGTTGAAGGGTTAAATTACTATAAAATAATAGTTGTATGACCAAAGTTGCATTTTAATCTATAGTTGGATGACCCGATTGGAGTTAATAAATAGTTGAAGGACAAAGTTGTTATTAAAGCATAGTCGGATGACCAAACTGAACTTTTAGAAAGGTCTAAGGATGAAATTATTTTTATATCATAGATGACATTGCTTTTAAATACTAGTTGGATAACCAAATTGAACTTTGCAAAGGTTGAAGGATGAAATTGCATTCGAATAATAGTTTGAATACCAAATTGAACTTTGGAAAAACTTAAAGGATGAAATTGCTTTTAAACAATATTTGGATGACCAAATTGAGCTTTTGGAAAACTTGAAGGGTTTTAGGGTTTGTGTTTTTAGGGTTTAGGCTTAGGGTTTTGGGATTTTAGGGTTAAGGTAGGATTTAGGGTTTCCTTCAACTTCACAAAAGCTCAATTTCGTCCTCCAGTTTCAAAAATCTGAATTTGGTAATCCAACTATTGGTCACAATTAATTTCCTCCTTAAACTTCTCGAATCGTTGAATTTGGTCATCCAACTATTGGTCAAAATTAATTTCCTCCTTTAACTTTTCGAATCGTTGAATTTGGTGATCCAACTATTTCGTAAAGTTAATTTCATCCTTAAACTTTTCGAATCGTAGAATTTGGTCATCCAACATTTGGTCAAAGTTAATTTCGATCTTAAACTTTTCGAATCGTTGAATTTGGTCATCCAACTATTCGTCAGAATTAATTTCATCCTTGAACATTTGGAATGGTTTAATTTGGTCATCCAACTATTTCCCAAAGCTAATTTCCACCTTTACCTCTTTGAATCGTTTAATTTGGTCATCCAACAATTCGTCAAAGTTAACTTCATCCTTAAACTTTTGGAATGGTTTAATTTGGTCATCCAACTATTTATCAAAGTTAATTTCATCCTTAAACCTTTCGAAACGTTTAATTTGGTCATCCAACTATTGGTCAAAGTCAATTTCATCCTTCAAATTTTCGAACCGCTTAATTTGGTTATCGAACTATTTCTTAAAGTTAATTTCATCCTTACACTGTTGGAACGGTTTAATTTGGTCATCCAACTATTTCTCAAAGTTAATTTCATCCTTGAACCTTTCGAAACGTTTAATTTGGTCATCCAACAGTTTGTCAAAGTCAATTTCATCCTTCAACTTTTCGAAACATTGAATTTGGTTACCAACTATTAGTCAAAGTTAATTTCATCCTTGCACTTTTTCGAAACGTTTAATTTGGTCATCCAACTATTGGTCAAAGTCAATTTCATCCTTAAACCTTTCGAACCGTTTAATTTGGTCATCCAACTATTTCTCAAAGTTAATTTCATCCTTACACTTTTCCAAAACGTTTAATTTGGTCATCCAACTATTTCTCAAAGTTAATTTCATCCTTACACTTTTCCGAAAAGTTTAATTTGGTCATCCAACAATTCGTCCAAGTTAATTTCACCCTAAACGTTTCGAAATGTTGAATTTGGTCACCAACTATTGGTCAAAGTTAATTTCATACTTACGCTTTTACGAAACGTTTAATTTGGTCACCAACTATTGGTCAAAGTCAATTTCATCCTTAAACGTTTCGAACAATTTAATTTGGTCATCCAACTATTTCTCAAAGTTAATTTCATCCATAAACGTTTCGAACAATTTAATTTGATCATCCAACTATTTCTCAAAGAATTTCATCCTTAAACTTTTCGAACAATTTAATTTGGTCATCGAACTATTTTTCAAAGTTAATTTTATCCTTAACGTTTTCCAATCGTTTACTTTGGTTGCCAACTATTGGTCAAAGTTAATTTCATCCTTAAACTTTTCTAATCGTTGAATTTGGTCATCAAACTACTGGTCAAAGTTAGTTTCATCCTTACACTTTTCGAATCGTTTAATTTGGTTTTACCAACTATTTCTCAAAGTTAATTTCATCCTTAAACTTTTCCAGTCGTTTAATTTGGTCACCAACTATTGGTCAAAGTTAATTTCATCCTTAAACCTTTCGAACCGTTTAATTTGGTCATCCAACTATTTGTCAAAGTCAATTTCATCCTTAACTTTTCTAATCGTTTAATTTGGTCATCTAACTATTTCCCAAAAGCTTAATTTCGTCCTTCAGTTTTCGAAAAGCTTAATTTCGTAATCAAACTATACATTTAAAACAATTAATAAACATCTATCTATTATTTAAAATCAATTTCATCCTTAAATTTTTTTTAAAGTTCAGTTCGGTTATCCATCTATGATTTAAAACTAATTGAATCCTTCAACTTTTCAAAACATCAATTTTGAAATCCATATAAGTTTTTTAAAGTTCAATTTGGTCTTCGAACTTTGTTTTAAAAGCAATTTCATCTCAGTTTTTCAATTATTTCAATTTGGTCTTCGAACTTCTTTTCATTCTTCAATTTTTTTTAAAAAAAAAGTTCGATTTCGTTATCTAACTATTATGTAAAAGCAATTTCCTCCTTTAAGTTTTTGAAAAGTTCAATTTGGTCTTCCTACTTTGTTTTAAAAGCAATTTCATCTTTCAGATTTTCAATTTGGTCTTCGAACTTTTTTAAAAATCAATTTCATTCTTCAATTTTTTTTAAAAGTTCAATTTCGTTTATCCAACTATTTTTTCCAAGCAATTTATTAACTTTAATTTGGTCTAAAGTGCGATTTCATCCTTTAACTATTTATTAACTTCAATTTGGTCAAATAAATCTATTCAAAAGCAATTTCATCCTTTAACTATTTATTAAATTCAAAAGCTCAATTTATCAATCTATTACATTAATATCAATTTCATCCTCACTTATTTATTAACTTCATTTTGGTCATCCAACTATTATTTTAAAGCAATTTCATACATGAACTTTTTGAAAAGTTCAATTTGGTAATCCAACTATTGTTTAAAGTGAATTTCATCCTTCAACTCTTTCAAAATTTCAATTTGGTCATCTAACTATTCTTTAAAATAATTTAATCCTTTCAACTTTTTTAAAAACTTCAATTTGGTCATCCACATGTACTTTGATAGCATTTTCATCCTTCAACTATTTATTAACTTTAATTTGGTTATCAATCTATTATTTAAAAGCAATTTTAGCATTCAACTTTTTCAAAAGCTCAATTTGGTAGTCCAACTGTGTACATTAAATGTAATTTCATCCTTCAACTATTAATTAAATCCAATTTGGTCATCCATTTATTTGTTAAAATCAATTTATATCTTTAGTGCTTTTTCATAAGTTCAATTTGGTCATCCAATTATTATTGAAAAGCAATTGCATACTTCAACTTTTTCATAAGTTCAATTCGGTAATCCAACTATTGTTTTAAAGTAATTTCATCCTTCAGCTTTTTTCAAAATTTCAATTCATTAATCCAACAGAAGTAATTTCATCTTTTAACTTTTCAAAAAGTAATTTAAAATCAATTCATCATTTAACTTTTTTAGAAGTTCTATTTGGTCATCCAATTATACTTCAAAATGAAATTTCATCGTTTAACTATTTGGTCATCCATCTGTTATGTAAACGCAATAATATACTTCAACTTTTTCAAAAGTTCAATTTCGTAATCCAACTACTGTTTAAAGGCAATTTCATCCTTCAACTATTTATTAACTTCAATTTGGTCATCTAACTACTATTTAAGACGATTTCATCCTTCAACTTTTTCAAAAGTTCAATTCGGGAATCTAACTACATGAATTGCAATGTCATCCTTCAACTATTTCGAAACTTCAATTTGGTCATCTAACTATTATTTAAATGCAATTTCTTCCTTCAAGTTTTTCTGAATTGAATTTGGTCATCGACCTATACTTATTATTAATTTCGTCCTTAAACTATTTATTAACTTCCATTTGGTCATCTTACTACTATTTAAAACAATTTCATCCTTCAACTTTTTCGAAAGTTCAATTTGGCAATCTAACTACATGAATTGCAATTCATCCTTCAACTATTTCGAACTTCAATTTGGTCATCTAACTATTATTTAAATGCAATTTCTTCCTTCCAGTTTTTCTGAATTGAATTTGTTCATCAAACTATACTTATTATTAATTTCATCCTTAAACTATTTATTAACTTCAATTTGCTTGTCCATCTATTATTTAAAAGTAATTTAATCCTTCAGCTTTTTCAAAAGTTCAATTTAGTCACCCAAATTGTGTAATGAACTATCAACAATGAACAATTACGTAGTAACAAAGATTAACCATAAAATGAACAATGTATTAAAACAGGAGCAGCAACATAAAAGTCATTCCAATGCAAGAGACTTCAACAATTCAACTTTCAGAGAAAGCATAACAGAATCAAAGTTAACAGACTTAGCCCATGTTTGGCTAACGTTTAAGATCCGTTTATAGATGGTCATACTATTTTTTTTTTTTTTTTTACACATTTTATAGGACTTATAAGTACAGTTCACTTTTCCGCCATATTTATATCTATTTATAAATTAAATCATTTACAACACTTCCGAAACAAGCTTTTAGCATGTTGTGCTGCCACGAAAAGAAACATATTATAGAAATGTCCGTGAACTAGTTCCATAGTACATCTCAATCTTTCTTGCAGAAGAACTTCAATTAGAACTCTCAAATTAGAAGACAATCTTTAGATGATAGAGCTGATGAAGGCATATATAACTTCAAGATTATCACTTCGAAATAACAAATGTCTAATATATATAGGTTGAATCCAGGGGCGAAGTCAATAAGATACATTGGTTAGGTTGAAATTTAATTTTTTTTCAATGAACTTATACCATAAAAATGCTCTAAACCATACGAGATTTAGTTTAAAGTTAAATTCATGACAATCATATAATGTGGGTCATAATGAATGTTGTCAAAATCGGCTCGATCAAAATCATTTTCTAAATGTATGTCTAATTGACTAATTTGATTTTGAATCCCAACTAATTAAATTGTAATGTTCACCTTCATCCTTTTATTTATTTAATTTTCAAATTTAACTTAAATCGCACTTGATTATTAATATATTAATGTTAGATATCATTTTTTACAAGTTTAAACTATTTTAATTTAACAAAATAAATTATTTTAGGGTAATTGAGGCAAAACATTCCTACATTTGAAGGTTTTTGTGTAAAACGTCATTACCTTTCGTTTTTTGGCACATAACGTCCATACCTTTCACATTCTTTGTGTTGAACGTCATTTTCACTCATTTTTAACATAAAATGACCAATATATCATTCTATATAAATAAAACAAAAAAGAAAAGAAAAGAAAATTAAAGAATAAATTGTAATATGCTCCCAAACTTTTTTAAAATGCAAATCAGTCCAAAACTTATGAAAATATTAAAAATAACAAAAACACACTATCTATTCTCCTTCACCTCCCTCCACCACCTCCACCGTCTAATGACCACATCTACTCTTCTCCACCTCCACAACCTCCGAACATTGGTACCAACACAATCTTCTCAACACCCTCTACAATTCCATCCCAATAATTCCCCATATCATTTAATAATCCGGCAGAAATCAGCAAGCAAAATCAGCTACTCGAAAAATGGACAAATTGCTGGAAGTCACATCTCTGGCCAGCAACGGGATCGCAGACCACCACCATCTGGTTGCCCATACCCAGACAACCTCAGCCATGTGGGCAATTCATCCAAAACACTTATCCAATAGGTTCAATTTGAAACTGAAAATAACGCAGTCTCGACTATCGCGCCGCGCACTGAACTTGGCTGATTCTGGCGTCGTCCCTTTGACCCATGGTCGCGGACCACTCCATTCAGCACCCTCTCATCATGGCGAAGCTATTCCACCCATGAGTCTTCCACAATTTTTCCTGGATTCGTTAGAACTTGAGGTCGAAATCCAGTTACAATTTTTGGAACATAGAATTTCTCCCACGAATTGAACGGCTTCAGGTAGAAATTGACCTAGACCCATGGTTGGGCTAGGTGCACCGGTGAAGAGGGACCTAGCCTAGGTGGTCCGCGACCATGGATGTTTCGGACGGCACCGGAATTTGAGAAGTTCGCAGGCTATGAAATTAATTTTTTTTTTTTTTATGTTTGTTGTAAATTGTTGGCATGTGTGTGGTCATCTGGTGATAGGAAATTGATAGGAGGTGAGTTCCGATCATGGGGGTGGCCGGAATGTAATTTTCGACGATTTTTAGATTTGAGGACAGTGAACTTTCAGCACTAATTCTGACCACTACAATTGATGAAATTGGGAGTGGTTGGGTGATAATTGAAGCATAATTGTAATTTATTTATTTATTTATTTTCCTTTTTTATTTTATTTAAATATAAGGGTATATTGATTATTTTACATTGAAAATTCATGAAAATGACGTTTTTCGCAATGAAACGTAAGGACGTTTTACGCAATAGGTGTCAAACATATGGACATTTTGTACTATTGAGCCAAGTACAAACAAGTTTGAAACGTAAGGACATTTTTCGCATTAAGTGTCAAACGTATGGACATTTTGTGCTTAAACCTTTTAATAAGGCTTTTGGACTTACTTGCACTTTTTAAAAAGTTTGGAGTATAATTACAATTTAATTTTTTATTTTTCTTTTATTTTCTTTTGTTTTATTTAAATATGAGGGTATATTGGTCATTTTACAGTGAAAATAGTGAAAATGACGTTTTTCACACTAAAAAACGTTGAAATAAGGGCGAAAATGCAAAAAATGAAACGTTTGGACGTTTTGCACACTCATTGTCAAACGTAGGGACATTTTGTGCTAATTAGCCGTTGGTGTAATTGTACCCGAGGTCGGAATGTTGTTTAAAATGAAAAAGATACGTATGATTTTTACAAGACATATGCTTATACAGTGAGTTTTCCAGTTAAGAAAAGGAGTTCGAAAAAGGGCAATGATGGAGTTGTGAGATATGCGACGTTGACATGTAACCATAAAGGTGAGAATCGGTAAAAGTAGAGGTTCTTTGAAGCCGTAACCAATAGTTCAGATGGGTTGTAAAACCAAGATATCTGCATTTGCTGATAGTTTTGGAAATTGGAGAATTAACGATGTAACCCTCGACCATAATCATGAAACGAATCCTTCTAAATCCAGGTTATATCAATGTAATAGACAATTGAGCGCAACTATGAAACGAAAGCTTCGGGTGAATGATTTGGCATGAATCTCGTTGCATAAAAGTTACAACTCTGAAGTCATAGAAGTAGATGGATATGAGATCATGACTTGTATTGAAAAGGATTATCGAAACTATATAGAACGAACGAGACAATTACAACTTGGAGAAGGAAATGCGGCAGCAATTCAATCCTACTTTTCAAAAATGCAAGAAAAATGCTTGGAATTTTTCTTTAATATTGATTTGGACGATGAGTCGCGGTTGCATAATGTAGTTTAGGCAGACAATCAGTGTAGGTAGGCGTACAATGAGTTTGGCAATGTAGTTTCATTTGATACAACTTATCTCACTAATAAGTACGACATGTCATTCGCCCCTTTTGTTGGTGTAAATCATCACGAACAATTGACAATGCTTGGATTGGTTTGGTGTCGAACGAAGACATGAATATCTTTGTATGGTTGTTCAAGACATGACTTCAATGCATGCACGTTCAGGCTTCACATAGTATTATTACCGATCAAGATAGGGCAATACAAAATGCCATTCAAATTGTTTTTCTAAATACAAAGTATAGATGGTGTTTGTGGCACATTTTGAAGAAATTGTCAGAGAAGTTTGGCTGCCACGTGGATAAGAGATCGATATATGGGGCTATACACGGATAGGTATATGATTCGCAGTCTAGTGAAAAATTTGAAGCCGGTTGGAGAACGATGATTCATACGTATGGGTTGTATGACAATATTTGGCTATCAGGATTGTACGAGAACAGATGACGTTGGGTTCTTTGCCTTTTGAAAACCACTTTCTAGGCAGGGATGTCAACTACACAAAGAAGTGGGAGTATGAATGCGTTCTTTGATGATTACGTGCATTTGAAAATCTCATTGAAGCAATTTGTCGAACAGTACAAACGTGCCCTTAGAAATAAGGTTGATCATTTAATGCGACTAAGCTTGTCTAGACGCGCTTTATTAATTTTTCTAATTTTTTTCTTTTCTTAAAAGTCTTTTATTTAATTTTAATTTCTAAGTTTTTTCATTTGAAAATTATATAATTGACTAATTGTATGAATGATTAAGTAAATATAATATTTTTTAATTTTAAATGTTTGATATGTATTATTTTAATTACTAAATGATTTTTAGAAGGATTAAAAACTTAAAATAATATTAAAAATATGAAAACGTATTTTTACGCTTAAATCTCGTCTAGGCTCGTGCAGTTTTACCTCTACGCCTAGTCACACTTTATACTTTTTAAAAAATTAGTAATGAGGCATTCAAGGAGGGTGCAGTAAATTATATATTAAGCTCTTGTTTGAGCCCTATTTGATCAAAAATTCATTTTTTTCAAAACTTGTTTTCAATTGCACACATTCTCCAATTAAATAATTTTACATGTAAATCGAAAACTTCTCCTTATTTTTTAACCAAACATTCTAAAAAAAATATTATTGCAAAATACATTTTGCCCCCAAAAATGGGGCTCAACAATGGCTAAAGACAGTTGTGTCCCCCATGGTCGTAGTTATCATGACTATTGTACCTCTTGTACTTTTACTCTTCCATATAAATATAAGAGTTTTATTTTCAATAAAATACACACGAATCTATTAATTTTTCTATTTTCCCCTATTTTCTCTCTAATTTATAACCCATCGCCCCATACTTCAAAAGTAGTGCACTTTTTAGTCCATGTGCATTCACATGGCCAAACTATGGCAACTTGTATTAATAAACACACTATAATTTTTATATAGATAAAGGATATTAATTGAACACGTAGACCAAGAAAACATCATATTCTTAAAAAGAAACTTTAGAAATATATTAATTGATGATCTAATCGAGATTATGAATTTACATTCTTGACATAAGTAGGAACCATGAAATTTATTATATAATTTATTATTTTATATAAATTATATCGTATTTATTGTGCAATATTATTAATATTTCTTTTCTATGCCAACCTATATATTATGTCAAAAAAATAGTCCTACCCACGTCATCGAAATGACAGAGTAAATAATTCAGTCTGTGCATGTATGTAGTATGCGTGCGTAATATTTATACTGATGATTTAATAATGCAAGTTGCCATGGCAATGAACATGAATTTTATAGCTATATAAATACGCAGAAATAGAAAATTTGCATTTGCAGTCTTTAAATATTTCCCTTTGGACAATTTGCCTTGCAACTAAGCTTTATTGATGAATTTTAGATCTTTTAACTTTCAATTTAAGTGCACATAATACAAGATTTGAACCCTTGGAATTTTGTACTTAAAGTTGACTCGTATGAAGTTGTGCCACATCCCTTCAGTTGGTCTCGAGTGTCTTGAGAGAATAACGTTGCTTGGCCCAGGATTAAATCTTAGGTCAAACCAGGAGCGCCATTTGAGGGGGGGAGGGCACCAAATGGTTTGACCTATGATTTAATCCCGGGCCAAGTAACAAGGTTCGTCTTGAGAACCATGTCTTTTTTTCACGTACTTTCTACGTTGTTATACACAAATTTTCGATACATTTGCATTTTAAAAAAATGCACTCCAATCATAAAGGGGCAACTCCCCTAGATTTAAGCCACCCCCACTCCCACAAACATGAAAAATAAATAAATAAATAAATAATAATAATAATAATAATAATAATAATAATGTGATTTTTTATATATTAGCGGAGCTCAAAATATTATTTAGTTCAACCAGTATCCATATAATTCAATCCGTAAATACAACATTTATTTTAGAATAATGCAAATGTCTAACATGCATGCAATTGTTTATATATATATATATCCACATTCTTACATTTTTTGGTAGTAAAAAACAAGATTAAATAGAAATAACCTCAAAACTTGTTTGTATATGAATTGAAAGAAAGTCCCATGATAGGAATGGCAAAAGATGTCTCCAAAAGTAACTTCTGTTGGAATGACTTGATTGTACCACTCCCAATAACAATGTCTTTCATCAAATTAAGATAATATTTTTTGAGCTTTTTAAGCATTCTCAAGTGCTTTAACTTCAACCACCGCATCTTCGCTCGTCGAAAAACTCTCATCAACAAGAATCCACCACGGGGCTTCTTCCCACCAAGGCGGATCATGGGAAGCCTCCGCCTTCGAAAAGATATTTTGCAACGACTTGGCCATCGAAATGTGGCGGTGCAGTACTGGTGGTGGTTGAGCGTCTTGATTATTGGATCACATTCCGAAGACATTGGTTGTGGTAGCGGAAGAGGAGGAGGAGGGTGGAGAGTTGATTATGAGAAAATAGAGGCAATTTGTATTGTGCATTTATAATTGATAATACATAGGGAGTTGTGTAAAGGTTCCTTGAACCTTACTTTGAACACATATTTTCAAGATTTCATTGTTTTCACATCAGAGCCAATCTGAGCCGTTGATATTAAAAATACCCTAATTTGTTAAACCAACTTCTTTAATAATTAGTATTTTAAATTATTTAAGAAAATAAAATAATTTCCTGAAATAATTGAAGTTGTAAATAAATCAAGTTGTGGGTGGGTGTTAACTAGTTGTAGAATATTTATCATTTTTATCATAAAATGTAGTCATCATTTATCTTGATTTTCTAAGTTTTTATCCAACTATTCCATTTTTTATTTTTTTTATGTCAACATCCTGATTTGAATCGGTTAGCCAAAACATTTACCTATTTGCTGCCATGACTTCACGAAATTTCTATATTTTAAGTCATGTCTCTCAAAATCTGAACTCACCGTAGGTTCTTGACCAATTAGAGTTTAAACTCGAGCTTGGTGATAAATTAAAACATAATCAATTTATCCATTTAGATATAGGTTTTGTTATGTGTACACCGGGTACAGTCCCCTCATAATAGGGGGCCCACGATTTTTTTTATTGGGCGTGAACCCCCTATTGTGAGGGGGTTGTACATCGGGGTTGACAAATAGCGAAACCCTTTAGAAATAAGTGATTGTAAACAAGTTGTATTATCTGTAACGATTAATCTTACTGTTATTATAGATAATACAAAATATTTACAATGAATTATCATATCTAAATGGAGAATTGAATTATGTTCCATCTTTATTAATTACTAGTTTTCTCATTAATGTATTTAGGAAAATTGTTGAAGCAAAATGATTATTACTTCTTTATTTCTAATGTGAATCTTAAAGAAATACTGGTTGTTCACAAACTATCAACTAATGGACGAATACAAGTACAAACATGGACTCGTTCGATAAATACTAAAACAAAAACAAGCTAACACTTGAATTGACTTGAATTTAAACAGTTGGGACATCACAATTGATCAATTGATCTGGTTGAGTTGTTGGGGGACATTGCCCTAATTTAAACTCTAAGCCCAAAAGATTGCATTCCTTAATCAAAACGTTATAATCTATGTTGTATTGATGTCTAATGAATATTCAAATTTCATCTCTAATATAT
>CM032628.1:28314257-28402982 GCA_019097785.1 Fraxinus excelsior | reverse complement strand
CCTTTCGAAATGTTGAACTTGTTCATCCCACTATTGGTCAAAGCTAATTTCATCCTTAACTTTTCGAATCCTTGAATTTGGTCATCCAACTATTCGTCAAAGTTAATTTCGTCCTTAAACCTTTCGATTCGTTAAATTTGGTCATCCAACAATTCGTCAAAGTTAATTTCCTCCTTAAACTAATCGAAACGTTGAATTTGGTCATCCAACAATTCGTCAAAGTTAAATTCATCCTTTAACCTTTCGATATGTCGAATTATTATCATCCAACTACTAGTTAAAGTTAATTTCATCCTTAAACCTTTCGAATCGTTTAATTTGGCCAAAGTTAATTTCCTCCTTAAACTAATCGAAACGTTTAATTTGGTCACCAACTATTTGTCAAAGTTAATTTCATCCTTCCACCTTTCGAAATGTTGAACTTGTTCATCCCACTATTGGTCAAAGCTAATTTCATCCTTACACTTTTCGAATCTTTGAATTTGGTCATCCAACAATTCGTCAAAGTTAATTTCATCCTTAAACTATTCGAAACGTTTAATTTGGTCATCCAACTAATTGTCAAAGTTAATTTCGTCCTTATACTTTTCGAATCGTTGAATTTGGTCATCCAACAATTCGTCAAAGTTAATTTAATCCTTAAACTATTCGAAACGTTTAATTTGGTCATCCAACTATTTCTCAAAGTTAATTTCATCCTTCAACTTTTCGAAATGCTGAATTTGGTCACCAACTATTGGTCAAAGTTAATTTCATCCTTAAACTTTTCGAACTATTTAATTTAGTCATCCAACTATTTCTCAAAGTTAATTGCATCCTTAAAGTTTTCCAATTTTAATTTTGGTCACAACTATTGGTCAAAGTTAATTTCATCCTTAAAGTTTTCGAATCGTTTAATTTGGTCATCCAACTATTTGTCAAAGTTAATTTCATCCTTAACTTTTATAGTCGTTTAATTTGGTCATCTAACTATTTCCCAAAAGCTTAATTTCGTCCTTCAGTTTTCCAAAAGCTTAATTTCGTAATCAAACTATACATTTAAAACAATTAATGAACATCTATCTATTATTTAAAATCAATTTCATCCTTAAATTTTTTAAAAGTTCAGTTCGGTTATCCATCTATGATTTAAAACTAATTGAATCCTTCAACTTTTCAAAACTTCAGTTTTTTAAATGTTTAATTTGGTCTTCGAACTTTGTTTTAAAAGTAATTTCATCTTTTAGTTTTTCAATTATTTGAATTTGGTCTTGAACTTTTTTTCAAAATCAATTTCATTCTTCAATTTTTTTTTAAAAAAAAGTTTAATTTCCTTATCCAACTATTATGTAAAAGCAATTTCATCCTTTAAGTTTTTTAAAAGTTCAATTTGGTCTTCATACTTTGCTTTAAAAAGCAATTTCATCTTTCAGTTTTTCAATTTGGTCTTCGAACTTTTTTTAAAATCAATTTCGTCCTTCAATTTTTTTTTGAAAGTTCAATTTCGTTTATCCAACTATTATTTCCAAGCAATTTATTAACTTTAATTTGGTCTAAAGTGCTATTTCGTCATTCAACTATTCATTAACTTCAATTTGGTCATCTAAATTTATTCAAAAGCAATTTCATCCTTTAACTATTTATTAAATTCAAAAGCTCAATTTATCAATCTATACATTAATTGCAATCTCATCCTCACTTATTTATTAACTTCATTTTGGTCATCCAACTATTATTTTAAAGCAATTTCATACATGAACTTTTTTGAAAAGTTCAATTTGGTAATCCAACTATTGTTTAAAGTGAATTTCATCCTTCATCTCTTTCAAAATTTCAATTTGGTCATCCATTAATTATCTAATTTCATCAGTCATCTATCTATTTCAATTTGGTTATCAAACTAATATTTAAAACGATTTTATCCTTCAACCTTTCGAAAACTTCAATTTGGTCATCAAACTATACTTTAATATCATTTTATCATTCAACTATTTATTAACTTCAATTTGGTCATCCATCTATTGTTTAAAAGCTATTTCATCATTCAACGATTTCAAAAATTCAATTTCCTAATCAAACTATACATTTTGTGCAATTTTGTACTTCAATTATTGTTTAAAAGCAATTTCTTCCTTCAATTTGGTCATCCAACTATATTTTTAAATGTAATTTCAACCTTTAACCATATGTTAGCTTAAATTTGATCATCTAACTATTAATTAAAAGAAGTACCATACTTCAACTTTTTCAAAAGTTAAATTTGGTAATTATTCCTTAAACGTTTTCAAAACTTCAATTTGGTCATCTAACTATTCTTTAAAATAATTTAATCCTTTCAACTTTTTTAAAAACATCAATTTGGCCATCCACGTGTACTTTGATAGCATTTTCATCCTTCAACTATTTATTAACTTTAATTTGGTTATCAATCTATTATTTAAAAGCACTTTTAGCATTCAACTATTTCAAAAGCTCAATTTGGTAGTCCAACTATGTACATTAAATGTAATTTCATCCTTCGACTATTAATTAAATTCAATTTGGTCGTCCATTTATTTTTTAAAATCAATTTTTATCTTTAGTGCTTTTTCATAAGTTCAATTTGTTCATCCAATTATTATTGAAAAGCAATTTCATACTTCAACTTTTTCATAAGTTCAATTCGGTAATCCAACTATTGTTTCAAAGTAATTTCATCCTTCAATTTTTTCAAAACTTCTATTCATTAATCCAACTGTTGGTCAGAAGTAATTTCATCTTTTAACTTTTAGAAAAGTAATTTAAAATCAATTCATCATTTAACTTTTTTAAAAGTTCTATCTGGTCATCCAATTATACTTCAAAATGAAATTTCATCCTTTAACTATCTGGTCATCCATCAGTTATGTAAACGCAATAATATACTTCAACTTTTTCAAAAGTTCAATTTCGTAATCCAACTACTGTTTAAAGGCAATTTCATCCTTCAACTATTTATTAACTTCAATTTTGGTCATCTAACTACTATTTAAAACGATTTCATCCTTCAACTTTTTCAAAAGCTCAATTTGGGAATCTAACTACATGAATTGCAATTTCATCCTTCAACTATTTCGAAACTTCAATTTGGTCATCTAACTATTATTTAAATGCAATTTCTTCCTTGAAGTTTTTCTGAATTGAATTTGGTCATCAAACTATACTCATTATTAATTTCATCCTTAAACTATTTATTAACTTCAATTTGGTCATCTTACTACTATTTAAAACAATTTCATCCTTCAACTTTTTCAAAAGTTCAATTTGGCAATCTAACTACATGAATTGCAATTTCATCCTTCAACTATTTCGAAACTTCAATTTGGTCATCTAACTATTATTTAAATTCAATTTATTCCTTCAAGTTTTTCTGAATTGAATTTGGTCATCAAACTATACTTATTATTAATTTCATCCTTAAACTATTTATTAACTTCAATTTGCTTGTCCATCTATTATTTAAAAGTAATTTAATCCTTCAGCTTTTTCAAAAGTTCAATTTGGTCACCCAAATTGTGTAATGAACTATCAACAATGAACAATTACGTAGTAACAAAGATTAACCATAAAATGAACAATGTATTAAAACAGGAGCAGCAACATAAAAGTCATTCCAATGCAAGAGACTTTAACAATTCAACTTTCAGAGAAAGCATAACAGAATCAAAGTTGACAGACTTAGCCCATGTTTTGAACCGTTTATAGATGGTCATGCTATTTTTTATTTACACATTTTATAGGATTCATAAGTACAGTCCACTTTTCCACCATATTTTTATCTATTTATAAATTAAACAATCTACAACACTTCACAAACAAACTTTTAGCATGTTGTGCTGCCACGAAAAGAAACATATAATAGAAATGTCCGTGAACTAGTTCCATGGTACTTCTCAATCTTTCTTGCAGAAGAACTTCAATTAGAACTCTCAAATTAGAAGACAATCTTTAGATGATAGAGCTGATAAAGGCATATAATACATAATTTCAAGATTATCACTTCGAAATAATAGATGTCTAATATATAGGTTGAATCCAGTGGCGAAGCCAGGAAGATACATTGGTTAGGTTGAAATTTATTTATTTATTTATTTTTCAATAAACTTATACCATAAAAATGCTCCAAACCACATGAGATTTAGTTTAAAAGGTTAAATTCATGATAATCATATAATGTGGGTCATAATGAATGTTATCAAAATCGGCTCGATCAGTTCGACATGTAAAATCGAAAATCATACTTAGAACCGGCCAAAATCATGCACAGTTACCTGATTATGACAAAATCGATCAAAACCCACTGAACCACTGAATTGGTCGGTTCAACCATAAACCGGTGAACTAGTCGCAGTTTGGTGGTTTTCCCGATTTTTTTTTTTTTTTTTTTTTTTTTAGTTTAAAAAATTTTGACTTCATGAATGGACCTCATAAATTACAATTCAAAGACCCATAGAAAAATATTGGATATCATGCTCATTATATAAATGCACTTCTCTCAAATGATTTCATAAACTTCCAATGTGGGATATTGGTATAACAAAAAAAAATGTTAAAATGTTCATCAAAATCATTTTCTAAATGTATGACTAATTGACTAATTTGATTTTAAATCCCAACTAATTAAATTGTAATGTTCACCTTCATCATTTTATTTATTTAATTTTCAAATCTAACTTAAATCGCACTTGTTTATTAATATATTAATGTTAGATATCATTTTTTATAAGTCTAAACAATTTTAATTTAACAAAATAAATTATTTTAGGGTAATTGGCGCAAAACATTCCCTACCTTTGAAAGTTTTTGTGGAAAACGTCATTACCTTTCTTTTTTGGTACAAAACATCCATACCTTTCACATTCTTTACACTGAATGTCCTTTTCATCAATTTTTAACATAAAATGGCCAATATAGCCTTCTATATAAATAAAACAAAAAAAAATAAAGAATAAAGAATAAATTGTAATATGCTCCTAAACTTTTTTAAAATGCAAATCAGTCCAAAACTTATGAAAATATTAAAAATAACAAAAACACACTCTCTCTTTTCCTCTACTTCCCTCCACCACCTCTACCGTCTGATGACCACATCTACTCTTCTCCATCGCCAGAACCTCTGGACATTAGTACCAACACAATCTCCTCAATGCCATCTACAATTCCATCCCAATAATTCCCCACTGAAAACAGTGAAAAATGACATTTTCCACACTAAAACATTGAAATAAGGGTGAAAATGAAAAAAAAAAAAAAATGAAACTTTGGGACATTTTACACACTCACTGTCAAACGTAGGGACGTAAGACGTTGGAGTAATTATACCCGAGGTCAGAATGTTGTTTAAAAATGAAAAAGATACATATGATTTTTGCAAGACATATGCTTACACAGTGAGTTTTCTAGTTAAGAAACGGAATTCGAAAGAAGGCGATGATGGAGTTGTGAGATATGTGATGTTGACATCTAATCGTGAAGGTGGAAGAATTGGTAAAAGTAGCGGTTCTTTGAAGCCCGCAACCAACAGTTCAGATGGGTTGTAAAAACCAAGATATCTGAATTTGCTGATAGTTTTGGAAACTGGAGAATTAACGATGTAAACCTTGACCATCATCATGAAACTCGTCTTTCTAAATCTAGGTTATATTGATGTAACAGACAATTGAGCGCAACAATGAAACTGGAGCTTCAGGTGAATGATTTGGCAAGAATTTCGTTGCATAAAAGTTACAAATTTGCAGTCATAAAAGCAGGTGGATATGAGATCATGACTTGTATTGAAAAGGATTGTTAGAATTATATAGAATAAACGAGGCAATTACAACTTGGAGAAGGAGATGCTGCAGCAATTCAATCCTAATTTTCAAAAATGCAAGAAAAATGCTCAGAATTTTACTTTAGTATTGATTTGGATGATGAGTCCCGATTGCGTAATGTATTTTAGGCAGATAATCAGTGTAGGCAGGCATACAAGGAGTTTGGCAATGTAGTTTCATTTGATACAACTTATCTCACTAATAAGTACGACATGTCATTCGTCCCTTTTGTTGGTGTAAATCATCGCGAACAATTGACACTGCTTGGATGTGGTTTGGTGTCGAACGAAGACATGAATACTTTTGTATGGTTGCTCAAGACATGGCTTCAATGCATGCACGATCAGGCTTCACATAGTATTATTACCGATCAAGATAAGGCAATGCAAAATACCATTCAGTTTGTTTTTCTAAATACAAAGTATAATGATGTTTGTGGCACATTTTGAAGAAATTGTCAGAGAAGTTTGGCTACAACGTAGATAAGAGTTCGATATATAGGGCACATATAGGTATATGCTTCGCAGTCTAGTGAAAATCTTGAAGCTGGTTGGAGAACGATGATTCATACGTATGGGTACAATGATTGGCTATCGAGATTGTACGAGAACAGATGACGTTGGGTTCCTTGCTTCTTGAAAAATCACTTTCTGGGCAGGGATGTCAACTACACAGAGAAGTGGGAGTATGAATGCGTTCTTTGATGGTTACGTGCATTTGAAAATCTCATTGAAGCAATTTGTCGAACAATACAAACGTGCCCTTATAAATAAGGTTGATCGTTTAATGCGACTAAGCGTGTCTAGACCGCTTTATTAATTTTTCTAATTTTTTTCTTTTCTTAAAATTATTTTATTTAATTTGAATTTCTAAGTTTTTTTCATTTGAAAATTATATAATTGACTAAGTGTATGAATGATTAAGTAAATATAGTATTTTTTTTAATTTTAAATGTTTGATATGTATTATTTTAATTACTAAATGATTTTTTGAAGGATTAAAAACTTAAAATAGTATTAAAAATATGAAAACATATTTTTACGCTTAAGTCTCGTCTAGGCTCGTGCAGTTTGACCTCTACGCCTAGTCACATTTTACACTTTTTAAAAAATTAGTAATGAGGCATTCAAAGAGGGTGCAATAAATTATATATTAAGCTCTTGTTTGAGCCCTATTTGATCAAAAATTCATTTTTTTTCAGAACTTGCTTTAAATTGCACACATTCTCCAATTAAATAATTTTATATGTAAATTGAAAACTTCTTATTTTTAACCACACATTCTAAAAAAAATATTATTGCAAAATACATTTTGCCCCCAAAAATGGGGCTCAACAATGGCTAAATATTGAAGACAGTTGTGTCCCCCATGGTCGTAGTTATCATGACTATTGTATCTCTTGTACTTTTACTCTTCCATATAAATATAAGAGTTTTATTTTCAATAAAATACACACGAATCTATTAATTTTTCTATTTTCCCCTATTTTCTCTCTAATTTATAACCCATCGCCCCATACTTCAAAAGTAGTGCACTTTTTAGTCCATGTGCATTCACATGGCCAAACTATGGCAACTTGTATTAATAAACACACTATAATTTTTATATAGATAAAGGATATTAATTGAACACGTAGACCAAGAAAACATCATATTCTTAAAAAGAAACTTTAGAAATATATTAATTGATGATCTAATCGAGATTATGAATTTACATTCTTGACATAAGTAGGAACCATGAAATTTATTATATAATTTATTATTTTATATAAATTATATCGTATTTATTGTGCAATATTATTAATATTTCTTTTCTATGCCAACCTATATATTATGTCAAAAAAATAGTCCTACCCACGTCATCGAAATGACAGAGTAAATAATTCAGTCTGTGCATGTATGTAGTATGCGTGCGTAATATTTATACTGATGATTTAATAATGCAAGTTGCCATGGCAATGAACATGAATTTTATAGCTATATAAATACGCAGAAATAGAAAATTTGCATTTGCAGTCTTTAAATATTTCCCTTTGGACAATTTGCCTTGCAACTAAGCTTTATTGATGAATTTTAGATCTTTTAACTTTCAATTTAAGTGCACATAATACAAGATTTGAACCCTTGGAATTTTGTACTTAAAGTTGACTCGTATGAAGTTGTGCCACATCCCTTCAGTTGGTCTCGAGTGTCTTGAGAGAATAACGTTGCTTGGCCCAGGATTAAATCTTAGGTCAAACCAGGAGCGCCATTTGAGGGGGGAGGGCACCAAATGGTTTGACCTATGATTTAATCCCGGGCCAAGTAACAAGGTTCGTCTTGAGAACCATGTCTTTTTTTCACGTACTTTCTACGTTGTTATACACAAATTTTCGATACATTTGCATTTTAAAAAAATGCACTCCAATCATAAAGGGGCAACTCCCCTAGATTTAAGCCACCCCCACTCCCACTCCCACAAACATGAAAAATAAATAAATAAATAAATAAATAATAATAATAATAATAATAATAATAATAATAATAATAATAATAATAATAATGTGATTTTTTATATATTAGCGGAGCTCAAAATATTATTTAGTTCAACCAGTATCCATATAATTCAATCCGTAAATACAACATTTATTTTAGAATAATGCAAATGTCTAACATGCATGCAATTGTTTATATATATATATATATATATCCACATTCTTACATTTTTTGGTAGTAAAAAACAAGATTAAATAGAAATAACCTCAAAACTTGTTTGTATATGAATTGAAAGAAAGTCCCATGATAGGAATGGCAAAAGATGTCTCCAAAAGTAACTTCTGTTGGAATGACTTGATTGTACCACTCCCAATAACAATGTCTTTCATCAAATTAAGATAATATTTTTTGAGCTTTTTAAGCATTCTCAAGTGCTTTAACTTCAACCACCGCATCTTCGCTCGTCGAAAAACTCTCATCAACAAGAATCCACCACGGGGCTTCTTCCCACCAAGGCGGATCATGGGAAGCCTCCGCCTTCGAAAAGATATTTTGCAACGACTTGGCCATCGAAATGTGGCGGTGCAGTACTGGTGGTGGTTGAGCGTCTTGATTATTGGATCACATTCCGAAGACATTGGTTGTGGTAGCGGAAGAGGAGGAGGAGGGTGGAGAGTTGATTATGAGAAAATAGAGGCAATTTGTATTGTGCATTTATAATTGATAATACATAGGGAGTTGTGTAAAGGTTCCTTGAACCTTACTTTGAACACATATTTTCAAGATTTCATTGTTTTCACATCAGAGCCAATCTGAGCCGTTGATATTAAAAATACCCTAATTTGTTAAACCAACTTCTTTAATAATTAGTATTTTAAATTATTTAAGAAAATAAAATAATTTCCTGAAATAATTGAAGTTGTAAATAAATCAAGTTGTGGGTGGGTGTTAACTAGTTGTAGAATATTTATCATTTTTATCATAAAATGTAGTCATCATTTATCTTGATTTTCTAAGTTTTTATCCAACTATTCCATTTTTTATTTTTTTATGTCAACATCCTGATTTGAATCGGTTAGCCAAAACATTTACCTATTTGCTGCCATGACTTCACGAAATTTCTATATTTTAAGTCATGTCTCTCAAAATCTGAACTCACCGTAGGTTCTTGACCAATTAGAGTTTAAACTCGAGCTTGGTGATAAATTAAAACATAATCAATTTATCCATTTAGATATGGGTTTTGTTATGTGTACACCGGGTACAGTCCCCTCATAATAGGGGGCCCACGATTTTTTTTATTGGGCGTGAACCCCCTATTGTGAGGGGGTTGTACATCGGGGTTGACAAATAGCGAAACCCTTTAGAAATAAGTGATTGTAAACAAGTTGTATTATCTGTAACGATTAATCTTACTGTTATTATAAATAATACAAAATATTTACAATGACTTATCATATCTAAATGGAGAATTGAATTATGTTCCATCTTTATTAATTACTAGTTTTCTCATTAATGTATTTAGGAAAATTGTTGAAGCAAAATGATTATTACTTCTTTATTTCTAATACTGGTTGTTCACAAACTATCAACTAATGGACGAATACAAGTACAAACATGGACTCGTTCGATAAATACTAAAACAAAAACAAGCTAACACTTGAATTGACTTGAATTTAAACAGTTGGGACATCACAATTGATCAGTTGATCTGGTTGAGTTGTTGGGGGACATTGCCCTAATTTAAACTCTAAGCCCAAAAGATTGCATTCCTTAATCAAAACGTTATAATCTATGTTGTATTGATGTCTAATGAATATTCAAATTTCATCTCTAATATATATTTAATAGAAAAGAGAAACAAATGAGAGAATAAGATATAAATATTAAGTTTTATTGATCCACTCAGTCTAGAAGAGCCTCGGCATCTAGACAGATCTTTTCAAAATATCTACTTTTTTCTTACTACGTTAATAGACGTAATCCTAGACAAGTTGTATCGGAAATGAACTTTTACAGACATTGTCTATCTTATGTAATATTGTTTTTAATGCAATTTACATTTGCATTGGATATGCTCTTAGGACATACTTTACAATATAATGTCATTGAACCGGAAGACGATAGGATAGGATAGTTAGACATAATCTTAATCCTAACATGTTGAATCTTGTTACTCGTCTTTCCCCATTGGAGGTGATAGGATAGGTGACCCTTTTTGGTTGATACACACGCCACATATGGGAACTTTTTTGATACTTGGTCTATACTATAGATTTTTCATGGAAGAGTATATTTGGCTGATTGCCCAAGGCTAATCAACTTGCTTACATGCTACTCGTGTTGTCCCGATGAGACCTTATATATTTGGACGTCTAGCTAGGCTTGTGCTCCGAAGCATTGTAGGTTCAGAATTTTCTTAACTTCGAAGTTTCCAAGGGTTTCCAAGTGATCCTTGGGAAAGCACAGTTTGGCCTAGGCCTGTGAACGTTTTCTAAGGCCTCAACCTCGGCCTAGGCTTCGGCTTTGTGCTGTTGACATCTTACACTTAATATTTCCCAATCGTTAGAAGTGAGCTACAGTTCTTTGGCTTCTTCCAGATTGTACAGGTTGGTTGAGGCATCAGGGTCGGACTCATCACATAAAATAAGGCTTAGCCCAAAGCCTCATAATTTAGGCTAGGACTCGTTAGGGTTGGCCTCGTAGTTGAGGCTAGGGCTCAGCCTTGAGGTTCATCACCCTCAACTTGTTCCTATGTGGCATCGACTAGGACTTCATGTAAGATGAATTGGTAACAATTTTAAATCAAATGACAACCAGATACATTGTAGGAAACCTTATTCTTCTACCAATAAAGTTTGAAGAACAAATTATATTCAAATGAGTGAGAAAGCAAATAAAAATATATAGTGGCGTGTGATTGTGTAAATTAAAAACCTTCAAATCTTGTACAAATTGGTAGCAGTTAACAACAAATGGAACCGGATCTCGGCAGGTGTGAGGAAAAATAATTGTTTTTCAAAATTTAATTATTGACTACTTTTTATTCCCAAAAAAATAAATATATCCCTTAATAAATCTTTGTTGTTGAGTTCAAATAATGTAATTAATTACTACATTCGTCCCATAAAGATGGGTAATTATATTACCACAACAAATTTTACTTACCACACTACATTATAATTACACCGCAATTAAAACATGTATTTAATAAATACACCGCAACAAATTTACAATTATAATTGGGTAAAGCACTCATTTAAAAAATTATCAGCTTTGCACTACAAACCCGTCGAAGAAATAGAAGATCCAATTAACTGAAATTAGGATTTGCAGAACAAGAAATTGACCCAAAAGAACAAAAATAAAACTCGTGTTTCTTCATGTATACACATATATATTTATATATGGGTTATGTTACACTTACAAAAAATTTGACATAATATTTTACCAACTTGACACATGACGGCCCCCTATTTGGGGGGCGGCTAGGGGGCTGCCATGTGTCAAGTTAGTAAAACATTATGTCAAATTTTTGGTACAACTAGATTTATCCATTTATATATATTGCAGGTTCAAAGTTGGAAAACTCCAACCTATTTCTTGAACAAGAAAACAATTCTCTTACTTCCTCATTTGGTTTCTCTCTGGATTATTGTTTGAAATGGCATAAAAGGATTTTGGAAGTTTTTTGCTCTCTTGAAAACACTGTAAACGATGCACCACGGATAAAAGGATGCACCACGAATAAAAGGAATACATAGACACTATAATGGTTGTGATTGTGGTGTCTGTAAACACATTATTTTATGTCAAAGAATATATTTTAGTGTGGGTTTAATCAAGTAATTTTACTCAAGGCCATTTAAGTAAATGAAAAAAAAATTAAAATTGTGGTGTAACTATTAAAATATGTGGTGGTAATATAATTACCCTAAAGATAGACATGATTTCCCTCTTCGTGTGTTCAAAATTATATATTACTTTCTTTATTGAAAGTATAGATATTTTTTAGTTTTCTAATATGTCTCTATTTAATGTACCTTGTTATCAATAAATATAAACAAATCATATTTAAACTATTATTTAATATATGTGTATATTAGGAAAAAAGTAAGAAAAAATTATATTTTCAACTAGATTAATTACCTTTTCTTAGTGGGTGTGAAAATGAAAAAATGTCTCTCTTTGTGGGACATGGGAGTAAAAGATAGTTGTTGGGCACAGGGAAGGCTTTAAACCGATTTTCAAATTCGTATATACATTTTTATGAAAGTTCAGCTGTAAAAAGAAGTTTGATTTACTAGCTGAAATTATGATATTTTTGTAAGGGTTATGTCCTAAACCCGATCAATTTTGGACATAAATACTTTTAATATATATATAATCGATGCATATTTATGGCAACATCTATTATTTAATTAAATTAATATTCTAATAAATTAAATAATAAAGTCCGTAAATTCAAGTTTTAGTGATTTGTTAATTACAAGGAGTTCTGATTGTGAGATACAAATTACATATGATTGAATCTTAAATCATCCATGGTCGTATGTAATAACGAGATACAGATATCTTTATTACAGATAGACTATCACGTGTGACATTTCTTACTTGTAAAGTAAGTAGCTGATCTCACAAGTTGAAGTGTGGTGACACTTGAATGAACACGTGGATATTTTGTTATAGAACAAAATATTGAAGACTCGCTAGGAAATTCTACATGGATAACTATCTGAGTGTCAGTGGTTAATCTCTAACGCTCCGTAGTGGAATTGGTCATTTGACTTGATGTCATCATAGTGCCTTATGTGAGGACAGTCATACTTTGGTGATGTTGGTTGTTATTGTGCCAGGGTCGCTAATACGGCATCGTCCGAGTATGTCAAGAATCAAATGAAAGTAATGAATGATCAATAGAGGATTCGACACTCTTAGATAGTAAGAGATTATGATATATATTTCATCCAGTTAAGTTGATAATGAAATCCTTGGCTAAGGTGAACTCATAAGTCGAAAAAAAGTTTTTGACTTACATTGACTTAACAGTGGGATAAAAAATATGATCGATAATTGAAATTGAAACATATCCATATCTCGTAATTGATTGGATCATATTGATGAAATGATTATAATTTCACGGTAAACGAAAAAGTTTAATTTTGTCACACCACGTGACATTTTCTGTCACGTGTATTGCTCAAATACATTGCTAGATGTCAATTTGAGACGACGGATGTGAATTGATGATACATTAAAATGGGTATTTTAATTTATCAATTTTGATTAGATCAAAATAATAGTTCACGTCGTTAGACATCGTGATTGAGAATATAATGGGTCACACACAAAAGAGAACCAAAAGAATGAGATTTACCGATTAATTAATTGATAAGTGTTGGATAATTAATTTAATTGGTTACTTATTAATAGGCATGAATTAATTAATTAGATTAATTAATTTATGGACAAGATTTAATTAATTTGATTAATTAAAATATTGGATCGGGTTAAGTTTAAGAGACGAGCCAAATCCGCTTGGACTTATATTAATAGGCCGCTAGCACAAGAAAAGAAAAATCATAGTCATTCTTGTTTTCTGTGTGGATCACCATTGGAGGTTGGACAATTAGACAGTTTGAATTGCAGATCGTAATCATTCGAGTTCGAGAACCAGCAAAAGTGTGTGCAAAATTCATCAAAGGTATAATTCTTATTACAATTTCTATCTAAACACAAAGCAAATCATTGTATAGGAATTGAAATTGTTTTATTTCTATTGTGCATGATTAATTAAATTCTCAACATTTTCTTAGAGGACTATTCCTTGTTGATCTGCTCATCCTATGGTGCTATTTAGTGGAACTAAAAAGGGCATGTAACATCTGCTGAATCTTTCATTACTTATTAATCTCTACATTGATGCCTTCACAGAAACCACGATAACAAAATGCTCAATCCTTGCTTCTCTTGTCACTATTATTTGAGATGATCTCTAATCATAAGCACGACATTTGTTTACAAGTTTGAGAGGTGGATCACTAATATCCACATGGCACCTGACACATTTCTCACCTTCTTTGCACATAGGTAAGTTTTTTTGCTTCTTCGCGATGTTTGATCCATCCTTTCACATCTTCATTATATTTCCAACGACTTTGGTTTATCCAGATTTTCTATTCAATGCCTTAGTCACCTTTTCTCATGTGCAAGTCCACGTACTCAAATAGTCCATATTTTGCTCCATTTAGAACCAAACTTCATTCCAAGTTTGGGTTTAACCTACAAACAAAAGTTATACACTAATATGACTAGAAATCCACCCAGTTTTGGTCATACCAAAACACATTTAAATGAGTGATATTTGTGTCAATTGTCTTTGCTGCTTATTTGGATAATGCTTCCCAGTTGGCATCCATTTATTGGTAGGTTGGCATGCACAAGGATTGTACTAGTTGAAGTTCGATATGAGCCGTTAGATATAATCAAGGGCTGAGATTTATTCTTGAAATTATAATGCCTCCTGAGTTTTGGTCATACAATACTTCAGACTTTTCTAGACTAAATTTTTTCTCTCTTTGGCTTCTTCATTTTTGAGGCTGTGAAGCTTCTTCTTGTTTTTGAGTTCTCTGTAATTGACCATGCGGAGTGTAATATGGTTTTGTATAATCAGGCCTGAAAGAGTGGCTGATTTGTGTAGGTTATCTCCTTTAGTGTTTAGTTGGATTTGTGTGTTCATTCTCTGGTTTTAGAAGATCAATTCGATCTGTGATTAAAACTCTGTCAAAGTTGTTTGATGTAATATCTCTATCTTGGAAGATAGAATACTAGTGGAATGGACTATCCCTGAACCCCCAGATTAGGCTGATTGGTTGAACTGTGTCAACAATTTTCTTGGTGTTTTTGTGTTCGTTTTTACTTGTGATGGTTTTTATTTTTACTTTGACAAACGATTTCAACTGAAAAACCTCAACATAAAAGGAAAAAAAAAATTCAAGTCGATTCTTTCCTTAACGGGATGTAGAGCCTTGAACTGTGTACTATTGCATGTCTTGTGAGCCTCCAACTTTTTTTATGCACTTTCTCGTACCCCTTTTCATTGAACTATGCTCCAACATGTCCTCTGGGTTTTAAACCTGGCCTTCAATTTGTATCACTTCTTCAACTTCAAATCAACTTTTAGATTGAGATAATAGATTGATAAGTTGGAAAATATTACTCGTTCATCTTGCACCCCTAAAATAGCTAGCCCATTTCAACATCTATCAAAGCTTGACTGATGGCTAAGAAAATGGTTACCCTAGAATTAATGGGCTTTTTTTCTATCTTCTTCGATATTTAAGATCAAGAAATTAGTTTGGAATGTGAACTTATCCCCTTTTATAAAAACATATTCGATAACTCCAAGTGGATATTTAATATAATGATCGGCGAGCTGAAGTAAAACCATGATCAGTTTAAGCTCTCCCAATCCTAGTCTACTCAAATAGATAGTGGCATTATATTAATATTGGCACCAAGATCATACAATCTCTATCAAATGACAAATCTGTTGGGAATTTACTTAATCATGCATAGCGGAAAATAAAATTAATTTCAATTTTCACTATGGATCTTCTTTATGTTTATATAGAAATTGTGATGGGAATTATACCATTGGTAGATTCTGCAAACTCTTTTGCTAATCTTGAGATACAAACAATCATGTTATACAATTTGCAGCTATTTAATTGTTCAGTTTTCAATGAAAATCTACACAGAGAACAAGAATGAGAAAATTAAGATTTCTTTTTTCTTGTGTTAGCAAAATAATAAATTATCCATTATGATTTCTCAAACTCTAGTAGTCTATTAATAGTAGTTCATGTGGCCTTGTCCCGTCTCTTAAACTTAACCTTATTTAATATAAAATTAATAAAATTTGGTCCATTAATTAATTAATCCAATTAATTAACTTACATAATTAATAATCAACCCAATTAATTAATTGTATAAATGTCCAACACTTGTTAATTAATTAATTAATTAGTAATATAATTCTTATAATTCTCCTTTTATGTGTGACCCATTAAGTTCATAATCACGATACCTAATGATGTGAATTATTATTTTGATCTAATCATAATCGATAATTTTAATTTATCTCCAATTTACATCCGTCATCCCAAATTGACATCTAACAATGTGTCAGACAAGACATGTGATATGAAATGTCACATGGTATGACAAAACTAAACTTTTTCGTTTATCATGAAACTATAATTCTTTCGTTAATATGACTCGATCAATTACGAGATATGGAAGTGTGTCAATCTCGATTATCGATCATATATTTCATTTCACTCTTAAATCAATATGAGTCGAAAACTCTTTTTGACTTATAAGAAGACATTGACCAAAGATTTTGTTATCAACTTAACTAAATAAAATATAAATCATTATCTCTTATTATCTAATAGTGATGAATCATCTAGTAATTAGTCATAATTTTCATATGATTCTTAACATACCTGAACGATGTCATATCAGCGACTCTTAGTTGAGCAACATCCAATATCATCAAAATATGGCTATCCCCATATAAGGCACTATGAAACCTCAAGTCAAATAACCAATTCCACAATTGAACGTCAAATATTAACCATTAACGTTTGGGTAGTTATTCATGTGGAATCTCTTCAGCGGATCTTCAATGTTTTGTTCTATAACAAAATATTCACGTGTTCACATCAACACACTTTAGTTTTAGAGATCATCTACTTATTTCACAAATAAGAAATGTCACACATGATGGTCTATCCGTAATAACAATATTCATATCTCGTTATTACATACCATCACATATGATTTAAGATTCAGTCACATGTGAATTTTATCTCATAAGTACAACTCATTGTTATTAACAAATTACCAAGACCTGAATCTACGAATTCTATTATTTAATATATTGAAATATTAATTCAATTAAATAATAGATATGCTATTAATGAAAATCATCAATTATTATATATATTAAGAGTGTTCATGTCCAAAGTTGATTGGACTTAGAGTATAATACTTACAAAATCACCAATAGTACAAAGGGATTCTCTAGATCTTTGGGCTTTGGTGGATGCTTGTTCTACAAAATTTCAGTGTACTCATTTGTTAATGCTACCGTATCAAAATCCTCAAGCTTCCTTTTTGGATAGAATCTCCTTTATGAACTTGAAATAAATGGGCATCCGAACCAGAGCATCCGATGATAGGATGTTGGTGTCAAATTTCTTTAAAGTATCATGAAATTTGGCAAACAGCTTATTATACTTGTTCCTCTAAAATCTATGTAGAAGCAAGATAGGAGAAACGTATTCTTTGATTGAAATTAGCGCTTTTGTCTCTCGATTTTCAGAACTCTTCTCTTTATCTTCACCTGCTACAAGCTCTAACTGATCACAATGCTCTTTATCTCTCAATATGTATATCAGGCATTTGAACCCCACTCCAAGTTGTAATTAACTTCACCATCTCTTCCTCGATGTATTTTCGAAGCCTCTAAGGGACTGAAATAGGATGTACATATGCTTTAACTGGACTAGATGTCTTAGGAGATAGAGTTTTGAAACATTCAGTCTCTATAATAGAAATGGTATTCACCAACTCCCATGAATTGGTTTTAGTTTTTCCTAGTAATGAAACCATCTTATCTGTAGCATTTTAGCCTATTAACCTTCTTGGTTCTTAAGATTTTTGATCGATGCTTGTTGACTTTAGAAGTTTGAATCAGTGTTTTGATAATTTTAGCAAGTGCTTCATCCAATGATAGCTTCTTCTCTTGATCATGAAATCCATGTTGTAGATGTGCAAGGTTTTGATTGCCACTCCATGAGAATTTGGGATGGTTTATCCACCCTAGATTATATGTATTGGAATACGAATTACTTTGTTGGACATGGAAATTTTGCGCATAGCTAGCCTGCTAAATTAACTAATTAAAAGGATTCCCAACTTCACATTCAATGCTTGGATAATTGCGCCTACAATGTTCACATGTAAGTCAGAACTATATGTGCCATGAGAGTGTCAACTTTCTTCATCAAGACGCCACTTGTATTGCCAAAGATGTAGTCTCGATAAACTCATCTAACTCAACTATTTTCCTAGACATCCCTCTCTGAAATCCATATATAGCTATTCGTAACCAAGTCTTCAAATATGTCATAAACTTCATATAGCGTTTTTAAAACTAATGCTCCATCAAGTGTCGCATTTACCATGTTTGCCATGTTTACGTCCAGTCCCTTATAGAATGTGTGATATTGCATCCACAATGACATCTGATGAATTGGTCAATTTCTCATTAGGTCCTTGTGTTAGACACAATACAATTTGCAGAATAATATTCTATCTATTTTATTACTGTATAATGAACAAATAGGGAATTAAAGCTGAAAACACTAACCTGAAATAAAATAAAGAAATGTATAATCGTTAAAAGAGAAGAAACCATCAAACCGAGGCATGTGTAAACACAATCTCATTAAAACATATTCGCTCCCTCACCTTTAATGCATGAGGTTTTATAGATCGTTTGTCTCCTATGATACAATAGATAAATCCGTAGAAATTGTGCGCTGTAATTTTTACCTCGACGAACTGAGTCTGCATCTAAACCAACCACCAAAACTTTGAAACAAAATGGAAAATTTCAAGCAGAAAATGGCACGAAAAACTTTCGAGCAGGCAAGATCTAGAAATAAGATGGAATTTCATGTGTGGAATGGAGGAAAATGGCTTGTTTAAGTAGGCTATAATGGAGAATTAATATGTCCATAAAAATGCCATTAAATCTAGATTATAGTGGTAATAAAATTGGAGTTTTATTAGTTTAAAACATCACAAGTCAGTTGGAGATATCCAATTACTATCACTATATCCTTTAATGACTGTTGAATATATGGTATAGGGCAGTTCATAGTTACGAGTATATCATATGTACCTTAGTATTCTTACTATTCGATTTACTGACTGTGTAGGCTATGTCGGTTTTGTACAACTCATCAAATAATCTGACTTCCAATAATTTTAGAATATTCTACTTGAGAGATACCATCATCTTTATTTTTAGATAGATGCTGACTCATTAGCTTAGAATGAGTCATTTTGATGTTCTTGAGATTTTAACTCCAAGTATCACATCACGTAAAATCTTGAATTCAAGGTATCCTTAGTAGATTTAATTATCTTATCGTTACTACCAACAATAAGCATGTCGTCTACGTAAAGACATAAAATGATATAACAATTTCCAGTGTGTTTGACGTAAACGCATTTGTCACACTCGTTGATCTTAAATCCACATTTCATCATGACATTATCAAACGTTTTATGCCACTATTTGGGTACTTGTTTTAAACCATACAATGACTTCACCAATTTACATACTTTTTTTTCATGCTCTAGTGATAAAAAATACTCAAATTGTTCCATGTAGATTTCTTCCTCTAAATTTCCATTCGAAAATGTAGTTTTAACATCCATTTGATATACTTCAGATTTCGCAAAGCGGCAATCAAAAGTATCATCCTAATCGATATTATTGTCGTTACTGAGAATATGTATAAAAGTAATCAAATCCTTCTCATTGTTTATAATACCCTTTTATCACTAGTCTGGTCTTATACTTTTCGATAGTTCCATCTGCTTCATTTTTATTTTGAAAATCCATTGGTAGGCTTGTGGTTTATTTCATATAGGAAGATCCACTAGCTCTTATGTATGATTTTACAAAATGTAATGATGTGAATCCAACTAATAATTGATCTTGGGAACCCACGAACAAGATGGAACCAACCCAAGATCTAGAAATCACGTAGCGCAAAGATCAACCCGACCCGTTGTTCGACCCGTATCAAGAACCGAGATTACGCGTAAGAAATCCGACATGTCGATTACCCGGAACAAGAACTGTGAAGTGAGAACGCTACAAAAGGATTGTGATCTCCTTTTGATAAGTTTAAAGTTATAAGTCTAAGCCACCAAGAGTTTGGAGGAAAAACTTACAAAAGTTTATTTAATCTCTCAATAATAAAAGTCTTAATTTTACAATGAAATAAATCTCCTATTTATACTGATGTTAGAAACCCTAATAAAACGTAATTAGGTCATAGAATATTGTCAAAGTTGGAAATAAAATAGAATCCTAGACTAACAAGGAAATCTCACGAAAATAGAAAAATTCTGCCACTTGTTCTCGGCATGTTTTTGTGCGATTGCAAATCCAGAAATACCATACGTTCATGTAGCCTTGTCCATAATTTCGTGCTGCTTTTAGAATGTACTCATGGACGAAAATCCGACACCCGAGCTGAGAGTTATGCCCATTTTAATCAACGACACTCGTTTTCTTTCCAAATATCTTTCAAACCTAGAAACCAACTCATTTCGGTTCCGAACCCTTCACGAAATTTGAACCTTAGCTTTTCAACTTCACCCTTGATTCGTGTGACCCGATCAAGTGATTGTTTGTCCCAAATCATATCATGTAATCCATTTCACTTTTAATGACCTCTTTCCATTAAGGTCCTTATAAAAAGTTTATAGTTTATTGATAGTTTTAAGGTTCACTTTTCAGTATATAAGTCAGAAAATCAGGACCATAATATTTTTCTATTCTTTCTCTTTTGTTACGTCATGGTTCAATCTCAACATCTTCTTCTAATTCTTGGTCCTTTTAGAATATTTTGCTTCCTATTTGGATATGTATGAAAATACATATTCAAAGAATAAAGTATTTATTGATTCTATTATCGTATTTTTGTCTCTGTCTAGGATTTTAGACTCATGCACAAGAAACTGATAAGTACTACTATTATGTGCATAACTAATGAAAATGCAATCAACAGTTTTTGGGCCTATCTTTATGTTCTTTGGTTTGGGACAACCATTTTAGTTAGATACCCCCACACTCGTAAGTATTTATAGAAAGATATTATTTCTTTCCATAACTCATAAGGGGTCTTTTCCGTTTTCTTTTGGAGTACCTTATTCAAAAAGTAATTTGCCAATAACACGATTTTCTCCCACAAGTTCTGAGGTAACCCAGAACTTACTAACGTTGCATTCAAAATTTCTTTTAAAGAATGATTTTTTCGTTCAACTAAACCATTTTGTTGGGGCAAATAAGGTGCAGTGGTTTCGTGTATGATTTCATGTTATGCACAGAATTCAACAAATGGTGCTTCATAGCTACCACCTCGATCACTTATCAACACCTTAATTTTCTTATTTAGTTGATTTTTCAACTTCATTCTTATAGAGAACAAATTTCTCTATGTCTTTATTTTACTTTTGAGCAGATACACATAACAGTATTTTGTATTATCATCAACAAAAGTAATGAAATACTTATTGCCACATCTTGTTTGTATAAATCTTAAATCACGTCACTGTGAATTAAATCAAGTGGTTTTGTATTTCTTTCAATTGATTTAAATGATGACATTGTCATTTTTGGCTCAACACAAGTTTCACACATTTGTTTAGAATTAATATGGAACACGAGTATGTAATTCAAGTTAACTAATCTACGTAAAGTATTATAGTTAGCATGTCTTAGTCTATCATACCACACATTGGAAGACTCAAACAAGTAAGAAGAAGCATTAACTTTATTAATTTTCAACTTCACAACTATTACATTCAATTTAAATATACCATTGAAAACATAGCCTTTTACGATAAACATTCCACTTTTAGACAAAATATTTTTATCTGACTCAAATACAATTTGAAAACCATGCTTACTCAGAAGCAACCTGGACATTAGGTTTTTTCAAATTTCAAGCACGTACAACATATTGTTAAGAGTTAGCTTATTTATCGAGATTATCTTCAAAATCACATTTTCTTGACCCTTGATTTCAAAGGTTGCTGAATTTTTCATAAACAACTTCCCATTCTCAATTGCTTCAAAATGCACTAAATAACTCTTTATCAGAACACACGTGCCTTGTAACACTGGTGTCGATCCACCACGTTTTTAGGTTTGAACCTATCATATTCACTTCAGAGATGAGGTTGTGGGATTCATCCCCTATACATCATGTACCATGTAGTCAGTCACATCTGTTTCTTCCTTTTTCTTTGGCAATCTACACTCTGAAGACTTATGACCCAGTTTTTCAAAGTTGAAGCATTTTCCTTGAAATTCCTTTTTAAAAATTCCACCTCTCAGGCCCAACTTGGCCCATTTGCCACTATATTACCCAGAGTTGTTCTCGAAGGTTTTAAAAGTTTGACCATGTTCTACAACATTGGCTTTAGCCACCCTAGGATTGAACCCTTCTTTTTCGAACTTCAATAGCCTTCTTCAGTTTGAGTTCTAACTATTAGTTTTTCAATGTACATTTCCTTTAGCTTGTACTTTAGGTAATTTTTGAAATCTTTTCACACCGGAGGCAAATTTTCAATAATTGCAATCATTTTGAAAGTTTCACCCAGATTCATCCTTCAACATAGATCTCATGAAGATTCACTTGATATTCTTGCACTTGACTAATTATTGTTTTTTATCCTAGCATTTTATAATCTAAGAATCGGCAAACAATAAGCTTTTTAGTCCCAACATCCTCAATCTTATATTTTTGGTCCAAAGACCCCCACAATTATTTGGTTGTTTTCGTAGTACTATACGCATTGTATAGTGAATCACCAAACTATTCATGATGTAATTCCGGCACAATAAATCATAATGTTTCCACGCATCAAATATGCTAACAGCTTGGACATGTCCTTTAGCCTCATTAAGTTTTGGAGTATTCTCAGTCAAGAATCTCGTAAGATTCAAGATAGTCAGGTAAAATAATATTTTCTTTTGCCACCATTTGAAATTCAAGGCATTGAATTTCTTTGATTTTTCTCTTGATTAACTGGAACTGTAACGACATGACCAGTTGTTTGAGCCACAGTTTGACCCATAACATGACTTGACAATTTAGCTACAGTAGAACCCATTTACCTGATTTTCAGTAGCCACGTCTATGTTGGTTGACTCGGTTGCCATTTCTTAAAAAAACCAAATCAAAATTACTTTAACAAAATAAAATGAACAACTTCTTTGTTCGTTAGAGAATATGTTTTAAGTATGTTAGACAAAATACAATTTGCAGAATAATATTCTATCTATTTTATTACTGTATAATGAACAAATAGGGAATTAAAACTGAAAACACAAATCTAAAATAAACTGCAAAAATGTATCATCGTTGAAAGAGAATAAACTAGTCAACTGAGGCCTTTGCAATCATAACTTCCTCAAAACATATTTGCCCACTCATCATTAGTGGTTGAGGTTTTATTATGTCTTTCTCCTAGGATACAATGAACAAACTTGTAGAAATTGTGCACTGTAATATTTACCTCGATGAACTGAGTCTGTATCTAAACCAACCACCAAACTTCGAAAAAAAATGGAAAATTTCGAGTAGACAGTATTAGAAAAATCTTCGAGCAGGCTGTAATGGAGAATTAATCCATCCATAAGCATGCCATTAATTTCAAATTATAATGGCAATAAAATTGGAGTTTTAACAGTTTTAGAATATTAAAAGTCAGATGGAGAAAGCAATTTTTACTTCTTTCGGTCCGATATTCTTGTATGCAGGTCGTGCTCGCACACAAGTTAAATGTCCAATGTACCATTTCGATCATTGATATGCACCCCGTGCGGCGCACTTGGAGAGAGTCTCTATGTCACACATAATTACACAATTTTAAAGTGTAACCATTTATAAGATGGTCATTGCTTTTATAAACTTCTTATGCATGACGAACTACATATAATCTTCCCTCCAAGCACATTTCATGCATATGAAACTACCTTTGTAAATTCCTTTCAAGTCATCAACTTTGAGCTTCAATTTTTCATTCACTCGTTCATCATTTTGGCAAGTAAATATATAATTTTGATGCTCTCACGGAGAAGAACGCGTATCAATTTCGATCTTCCAAAATGAACGAACGGGTCTCACTCAAATTATGCCAAAACAACCCCATTAAACCATTTTCCAACACCTCATTCTTTCCCATGCATGGTAGAATGACATAATATGCTACTGGCTGAAGGCACTGATTTCATTCCTAAATTTGAGAGCTCAAGGATGAGGTAAGTATTTTGATAGAAATTTCTTTGATACATCATAGTATTCACATCAAAAGGAGCTAAATCCGTAGTATTCGCATGTGTCATGCAATAGACAGCAAGATTGTGAAAAATAAAAATAAAACAACGTGGAATTGAGGCTAGAATTTGTTGATATTGATACTAATAGAAACATGGTATCCGAAAATGGCGCTAAAAAGTTGTTCGTTGTTTTTGCAAGTATATGAATCATTATAAGTAATACAATGATAAGTCAAGTGTCGTTCCCGAGAGTAGCTTGCTATTAAGTACCGAAATTAACTTTATTTCAACTACCAAGTAGAGAAAAGAGTATTTTTTTTCTAATTAAACTAATGACTAGAATATACTAATCTACACCATATATTGACAAATTTGGTTTTTAACTTTAATCTGATGAATAAAACTGTTAGGACTCACGACTTCATCCAAGTTATCCCCTTTAATCTCGCATGTCAAGTTCAATTTCAACTATTGTATTTAGTCGAATTTATTAATTTATGTCTCTCAAGTTTAAATCAATTATATTTAGTTAACTCAATATATTTTATGTGAATCTGAATAAGCCTATTAAACGTATTAAATTACCTAGAAATTTAATTAAGGACCACAACAATAGTAAAAACATATCTCTATCTTCTACTCAATTGTCAAATTTTACTGAATGATCTAAATGAATAACTCACCCATCAGTTCGTTATCACTCACAATTCATGAATTTGTGATTAAGTAATCTACGCTTTAAGAAAAAAGTAAAATCAATACATAAAAAAATTAACTACTCAAAACTTGAGAATTGAAATTAAAGGTTCAAAATTAGGTTAAATTGTTCGTACTAATTAGAAAAATTAACTAATCATCATAATTGAAGAAAAACCCATAGAAGAGTTCGAATACATAACCGTGTTTTGAAGAATAATAAGAAAGAAAAATCAATATCTTGCATCAAGAAATCGTTTTATTCCAATAAAATCACTCCAAACCCTGCCTCTGTTGTGTATTCTCTCTCAAAAAGTCTTGTAGAATAAAGTGTGTAACATTTTATGAGTTGTGGAATTATTTGGAAGCTTTTTATGAACTGCACAATTTTGAATGTGAAATTTAATTTCTAAGTTTCCTAGAGGGGTGGCATCGAGGCGGCAAGGCTCATGTGAAAAACTTGCGAGGGCCAACTCAAGTCCCCAACTTGAAGGGGCGGATCCAGGGACGGGCCAACCTTTGCTACAGCCCGTCCCTCCAATCCAGATCCTAAATTAAAAAAATAAAAAATTGTTTAAATTTTTTTATTTTTTTTCGTTTTAGCCCGTGTTCAATTTTTTTATGGATCCGCCACTCTCTTCAAACGCACATGACATGTGATCCACAACTCCAAATTGCAATCCATTTTGTGTGTTGAATTCCAAATGTATTATCTTTGCAATGACATATTATTTGCTCAGTGAGGAACTTTGTATCAAATTTATGTTCTGATTTGCCCGCATTCTCTGCACTTAAGTACCGCGTTTTGCTTTTTTGGCCTTTGGGTGTTTAATGCATCGCTTCATGTCTTCACTATTGATTTTAACCATCGTGGTTTATCCTTATTTTCTCTTCAATGTCCTTCTAATGCCAAACTTTTGCAATAATCACCTTCAAGTTGGGGTTTAGCATATAAACACGTAGAAATTACAAAAAGTGTCCACTTTTGTATAGTCATTCGCAAAAATCTCCAAAATTTCTTCAATATCCATTTTACTATAATATAGACCAAAATGCCCTCATTAACAATTTTAAATTTCACAATGAAGACAATTATTTATATAATTAAAAATTGTATTGATCAATATTAACTTGACACATATGACATAACTTATACTACTTTTAAAAAGTACCATGTCAATCATGTATTAAATGTTCACTTCTCCATGTAAGTGGGTAAATAAAACATTTATGAGATGTCGAGAAATACATTTAAAATGTCAAGAACATTATGAAATATAGAAAACTCTCATGTTTAGAACGAAATTTCATTTTAAACAAATGAAGTGTCTAGTGTCAAGATAAATAGGGTCCAAATGCCGATAACAGCTTTTGAAATGTCGATAACGTCATAAAATGTCAAAAATAACAACTATTAAATACAACTTATCAGAAAAAACAAAATTTCAAAGAAAAATTATCTTATACCGAGAATTGTGGAAAGCCTAATCAACTGCAAATCTGGATGAGATTAAATTTTTCGAAATGAAATTGTATGATTTTCTTATGAATTGGAATCGTGTAATTATTTTTTATTGTTAATGACTTTTCTACTTCATTTTTTTCCCCAAAATTCTTGGTCAATATCTAACATATGATAAACGCAAATGAATCAATTAGGTATTAACTAACATTAATGTAGCTTCTCATGGAAGCTACTTGTTCTTCTAGAAATTTGTGATAAATTGAAAGAAAAAAAAAAAAAATATTGCTTCATTCTTCATTGAGGGTATATGGACAATTTTGTATCAAATTTGACCTTTTTTACAAGAGTTAATAAAATTACACTTTTCAATTGACTAGTATGAAATTGGGCATTTTTGTATATACGATTATATGGGTAGAAATTCGTAGAAATAATCATATAAAGATAACGTGTAAACACAATTATTACGAAGATTAGACTTGGTCCCATGACCTGTTCACATCAAAAACCTGCTGCACTTCAATTTTTACCGTTCTTTTGAACTGAATTATTGTAAAATGAGAATGAAAAATACAGCCGTTATTGGGACCCACACAATAGATAGAAAATTTGAATTTAAATATTGATGTGATGGATAACAGACATATTTTTCATTTTAATGAGATGATAATATAGATCAAACGGGGTTCCACATCTGCATACACGTAAAGAGTTTCCATTGTGCAAGCTTTTTTGAATTTGATTGTTTGTTAGGTCTTATGAGAATATGGTCTGAGTTTTTACTTTTGAGGGTTAGCTTAAATATTTTTCTCGAATATAATGAAGAAAATTTTGATTCAAACACACCTTCTCTAGTTCTCTTGGTGATCTTTTATAAGAAAGAACCGTTTTTGGTCATTCTCACCTCTATTTATCTGCTCGGAATTTCCGTATTGGTTTTGGATCATTTCTTCAATTTAGTCACTAATTGGAAAATTATATCAATAAAAAACAATTAATTACAATTCTCAGGAAAACAAATTCTTGACAATTCAATTCCCTTCAATTCATTTTCCTTCCACTCAAATTCCACATTTGCAATCCAACGGACCCTAATAAATAATCCGGACACATGCAAAGAATTCTTGAACATACAACGAGGGGCCATAGATAATCCTATATGCTTTAACATCATCTATATGCTTTTAAACAAGGAAAGAAAAAAAACATCGCAATATAAAGCATATGATTTCACATCATCAAGTCAAAGCATTTCAAAAATGTACAAAAAGCAGGCAAATAAGTGAAACATTGCAGTTCAGAACTCAGTAGTACATATATTATGGCTTGCTTGAGCTTCTTCTTCCACTTTCCTCTGTATTTGCTTCCTCTACCAATAATTATAAGTTGCCCATCAAACTTAGGCAGAAGAAATAAACCTTCAAAGGATTATCAGTTCAAACTCAAATACACATTCTTGATACCCACTTATTTTACAACAGAACTGATGAAAGAGAACGAACATGCAAATTCCAACCACCAAGATCACATCGATGCCGCGTAACTCAGATGCCACGACACCACAATCGGGCTCCTGACGCGGTGGACACCATCAGTCCACTCAATTGATCCAAACGCCGCCTCTGGACTAACTTCCTCCACTCCAACACCACTCTTAAATATAACCTCGTAAGCTAGTGTATCGTTCTCCTCGCTGAACACCAACTTACTCGGTGAAACACTCACCTCCACATTCGGTGGAGCATTTACTTTCACCTCGTACACGACATTCGCTTGTTTCCCAACATTCTTAACCACTCTCTTGTACTTAACCACACCGTTTTCACCGCCGAGAACAACTGAAAATGAAGGGTAATTTAGGTTTCCAGGAGTTTCCAAACTATTTGCATCACAATCCACTGAAGCAGTTGTGAAAACAGAAATCCTTTTTGAATCATACCCAATGGAGCACAAGAATCCGAGATAATCACTCAAACCTAGGTCGTAGACCAACCCAGGATCCAATGCCCGGTTAGGATCTACGTGACCCGATCCGTGAACAAATGGAGTCGACTCTTTTCCGGTTGCAAGGTCGGTAATATTGCTACCACAGTTGTCCAAGTTGTAAGCCGTCGTCATTAAAGCTGATTTGATTGCAGCCGGTGACCACTTGGGATGGGCCTTTCGCAGCAAGGCGGCTAAACCACTGACGTGAGGACACGACATTGAAGTGCCCGAAACGATATTGAAATCAACCTTCCTTTTGTCTGTCTCTAAATCCGTCGGGCCAATTAACCCCGTCCATCCAGCAAGAATGTTAACTCCGGGTGCAATTACGTCAGGTTTGAGAATCTCTTTCGTCCGGTAATTCGGACCACGGCTCGAGAATGATGCAATACGAGGTGCTGGCGGTGAGCGACTGATAACGGTCCCCCTGAACTTAATAGTGGCAGTTGGCGATGGATCAGAGCGCGCATAAGCTCGGATTTTGTCACCAGCAATTTGTCCCACCATAGTTGCCGGGACAAAATGTGCATCAGCCAAAAGTTCTTCACCAGAATCAGCTAAATTTGCCATTATCATTCCGGCCCCACCGGCGACATGAACAGCGTTTCCTTTCTCAACTCTTGCGTTACCTCCGCGATCGCAGATCACAATTTTCCCTGCAACTTTCGCAGAATCGAGGCTACCTGAATAGCAATATCTACTTCCACAGTCCGCAGCATAAACCAATGGCAGCAACTCATCTCCTAGCTCCTTCCCGGAGTACAACGAAACACCACCATAAATCCTCCCATCGCCAAGAACCACATCAGCCGGAAACTCCCGGTCCAGAGTGGAAGCACCGACCGTCAAAATCCAAGGAGCAATATTCACCGCGGTATAAGGATCGGGGCCGGAATTACCTGCAGAGCACGACACAACAATACCATGTTCCGCTGCACCGAAAGCTCCTATGGCAATCGAATCACGATCGTACAGTGGAGCATGCCCATTAGCACCAACTGACAGCGAAATCACATGAACACCATCTTCAATAGCTTGATCCATTGCTGCTAATATATCCGAATTGTAACAACCGAATGTCCAGCAAATTTTATACACAGCTATTCTCGCCTTTATAGCCATTCCTCTAGCTTCCCCTTTTGCATATCCGAAAAGGCTAGCGTTCGCCACTATCGATCCAGCTGCTGTTGATGCAGTGTGAGTTCCATGCCCTTCTGTATCCCTTGGAGACTTCGACTCATTAGACTCCTCCATTGTTGTACCTCTTGAAGCTTCATAGCCTAAATAAAAAGCTCGGGCTCCGATAATTTTCTTGTTACAAGCCGTTGCTGGGAAATCTGGGGTTACCACACAAGTCCCTTTCCAATTGGCCGGAACCGGAGAAAGCCCTTCATCGGAAAAACTCTGACGCTCCGGCCAAATCCCAGTATCGAGCATACCAACAATCACATCATCAGCATAATCAGAATTCGGCCAGAGCCCAAAAGAATCCTCCAGGCCAAGAAAGCGTGGAGATTGAGTAGTATGTAAATACTGGCGCTTGTCAGGTATTACGGATAGAACCCCACGCAAATTGGCGATCTTGGCAGCTTGGTCAGCAGTGAGCCGAGCCGAGAATCCCTGCACGGCGCGGCTGTAGGTATAGAGAATCTTTGAAGGGTGATGTGGGGTGTGAACAGATCGGACTATGGAGGAGTACCAGTGATGGTGGGTGGAGAAAATATGAGGCTTGGCAGATTTCGCCACGTGGATGATGAATGTTTCTTGGCCGTCCGATGAGAGTACTGAAGGGAGGAGGATTAGAGAAAGAAAGATGAAAGAAGGAAAGGCCATTGATGGAACTTCCTGAGAGAGTGGACTGGAGAAGTAAACAAATCAGTGAATATTCTTGTACATATAATAATGAAATGAGCTCAGAAATTGGAGTTGGTGGGTCTATATTGGGCCACGTTTCTTATTTTTATTGGATGGTGGGATGTGGAAATATGCACTAGAGGTCACTCAACTTTTATTATTTTCAACTTTGCCACAACTTATATTTTTGTTCAATTTGATCACCTTGTTTGGTCTACACAATATTTATCACGATCTTGTGAACCGAAAGTTAATACTTACTCCAAGTTTTACAATTTCTTTGAAGATAGTAACAACTAATAGTCGAATCAAATTAGTTAAACGAAACAAGAATCAGTTTCATCACAAATAAAAAGGAAAAACACTTCCAAGAAAAAAGAAGGAATCGATTTAATAGGAAGAGTTCAATTAGGTATAGTAATTGATCTTTTCTAGGCTCATGAGTGTGATAATAAACTACCAACAATTTGCAAAATTCAGGCCTTTTGACTTCACATTGGGTTGGCTTGCAAATAGACCCATGAGCTTGCTCGCAAGCTAATTTCTACGAAGCTTGAGTTGAGATCGCTTAGTTGAAAGCGGGTTTGAGAATTTTAAGTTGTGCTAACGAGTTTGTTGGTGGCTATAAAAGGTCAATTTATCTTAATTCACATCTCAAGTCATGGATATTGTTGGCATGGATACAAATTATGTTAGTTTTTGGTAATTTATAGAATGAATGATAAAATTGCAATAAAAATATAGGATGGTGATCGAGTTGAAGCAAATCGAAGTTATGTGCAAACCTGGAAGTCGAGAAGTTGAGCGACCCATAAATGTTTTCCTATTGGGTGACGTTTATCAATTGGATATATTTGAATGTACAGGAAAAAATTTTACAGAATTTTTACCTATTCTTATATTGGTGGGTCTCATGCACGACCCATGATAATAATAAAATGGCCAAAATATCCCACCCCGGACCTGTACATCAAGCAAATCTCTTATCATTTTTATCGGTTCGTAGACTTTTGGGGATTTTTTTATTTTTTATTTTTTGATGGGTTTTCAACAGTTTATTACTTTATCCCCGACAAAGGCACAAAAATATCAATGTTTGGATTTATTTTATTTCATCTTTTCCTTCAAGTTCAATAATTTTGAGCGGTCCATTTTGTGAAGACGACTTGCAGGTATAAATTGCAATAACATCTTGGCAAGGTTGTATCAGGACGGAATTCAGCAAGTTGTTCAGTGAGTAATAAATATTGGAGCTATTAAAAATAAATACGTAGTTCATATCATTTTCTTATAAACGTGGAGATTTAGTCCATATTTGGCATCAATTAAAAATTAATTTTTTTCACTCAATTTTAATCGCACGTTTCATGAAATTTAATTTTTTTTTTTTATCAATTTTTCAATCACACATTTCACAAAGCTTCAACTTCTTATAGAAGATCTTAAAAATCATGTGAAATGAACCACTATAGTATTTATTATGTTAGAATTATGCAAAGTGCACATTTCATGGGTTATATCTTGGTGAACATTTCATAGGAATTCAAAAAGTGTTAAATGGAAAAATGGGTATTTTTTTAAAATTGTCTAATTATATATCGTCACGTAACACAATGTAAAAAATAATATAAACGAAAACGTACATATAATATGATTGATTATGTTATATGATTGATATTGCTATCATCTACTACAAAAGTGAACCTGACCTACTCTTTTAAAACCTTATCACGTGAAGGTAGGTAGACATTGAATTTCTACTCACTTATCTCGAAAAAAGAGAATCTCCATTGTCAATTAAAGTAAAGCGTCTATTTGAGCTTTTTTTTTTTTTTTTTTTTTTTGCCCAAGAATGAATTTAGAATAGTAGATTGATAAAAAAAAAATGAGTGATTAAAAAATAAGAAAATTTTTTAGACTCGTGTCATATTATTTTATTAAAGAATGTGCAGTTGAAATTAGGACTGGACATGATCCGATTCGATTGAGTATTTAATAAATGGAATTGTCATATCTAAATATAATTATGGAACCGTTCGAGTTCGATTTCATTCGGTTTGATTCGGTTCTGTTCGGTTTCGTACGATAATTAATTTTTTAAAAATCTACAGCAATACGATATAAATACAATTATTGACATATTCATTTGTAGTTTCGATTGGCAGTGGAGAGGGGAAGTCAGACACTACAGTTCGCGGCATCGATTTGGGCAAGTAGATATAGGTTTTCAATTTATCAGATGGTTTGGGGTTAGTGGACATGTGATTGCCGACGAATGAAGGTATGAAATTGAAAATGGAATGATAAAAACTTAAAATGTCTAGATCTTGGGTTAACAATAATATTAATAATTGGGCCAAAATTTTGAATTTAGAAATTGGGTTGAGTTTGGTTATGTTAAGTTAGGCTAGCTAGGCATGAACTTCGCTTGGGAGTTGGAGCATTAATCACTAAATTAATTAATGAGAAAATTACCTAAAATCATGTATTTAAGTTTCCAAATTCACGAATCAGGTGGGAGGTTTAATCTTATAAAAAATCAGGTGTTTTAATTAATATATTATTATTAAATAAATATATTATTAAATTCAATTAATTTAGAAAGCAAACCCTACCTCCCTCCACCCTCATTTCCCCCAAAATCGTTCTCTCTCTCTCTACCTCTCATCTCTCTCTCGCTGCTCTCCTCTTCATTTTCTCTCAGCACCATCTCCCAAACGAAAACTGTCGCCGCCTCACTGTTGCAGCTATCCTCTCTCTCGTCACCGTCACAACAATTGAACCGGAGATTTATCGGCGTCGTCATCGAACCCCAAGGTCCGCCTCTGTTTTACGCTATTCTCTCTCCCCACGTGCTTCTCTCTTGCCGTGGTTGTTGTAGCTGCTTCGACGTTTGGTGTGAATCTGTGGTGATGCAGTGGTGTCGTGGGGGTTTTTTTTGTGGCGGTGGTGTCGCGGTGTGTTGGCAAAAGTTCGAGCTTCTCTTGTAAGGATTCTCTGATGTCATGAGCTTCTTGCAGGGGCATGTCAGCTGGCAACACAATATCCACCTCAACGAAATAGTGAGACCCAAAGGTGTATGCCCTTACAGTGTCGATGTGCCTTATGGATTTGTGGTGATTCCAGCATAGGTAAGTGAGTTTCTATAGATATTATGAACTTAAAAAGAGTTCTGCATTAATAAAAATTAACATACAAATTTGACACCAAAAGGATTATGGGCACCGCGTACACTAAATAATTCATTCTGGTGCAGCTGATCTTCCAATATGAGAGTTCACGTTCTCCAATAAGGAGGATCTATAGGCATCCCGGTATCTCCTCATACACTGGCTGAAGTTATATATGGTGCTTACATTTTTATATTTTAACCTCTGTTCTGTTTTATCATCAGTTTGTTGCAACTACACAGCCAATTTATTCATAGGCATTTGTTTTTTATGGTGTTAATTTTGGAGCATCTGATTTTGCATATTCCAGGGTAAATTTATCATCTCTTGTCTGCGTAGAGTTAAGCCGTCTTAGTAGAATATGTGATAGCTATTTAAAATCTATTTGAGTTAAATCTTCATCTAAGATTTGACAATGAACCGAGGAGGGGGTGGAAAAGGATTCATTTAGTTGAAACAGAATTTATTAGAAAATGGCTTAGTTAATTTTGTAATTTTCTAAGTATATAATAAGCAAGTTTCTGATTATAATCTTCCATTTTCAGGTTCTAGTGTCAGCAGTAAGCATTGAATTCCTGTTTTTCCTCTCCAAAACTAATGGTTTCATTGGAATATGGTTGTTCTTAGGCGATCAAATCTTGACATTCTATTTCTCAACGATGTAACATGAAAATTCTTGTTTTTGTACCTCAAGATTTTATGAAGTGCAGATTTTGATCTAAAATGACCCTGCAATTTTTCAAGAATATTTGTCTTCTAATTATGGTAACTTGTGAATGTAATATAGTGCATTTTCCAACATTCTGTGTTAATTGTGACTGATTGTGACCAGTTTTGTGTTAATTATGACCGATTATGAATCGTTGTGACTAATTATGTGTTAATCATGACTGGTTGTGACTCGATCACATACCGTCACAATTAAGATTGACTTGGTCATAAATAGTCACACTGATTACAAATTGGATCACAATTAGTCACGGATGACACGTAAATCTTAATTGTGATGGTGGTGATGACTGGTGGTGGATTATGGTGCTGGTCCGTAGTGTAAGTGGATTTGTTTGTGGTGCCATTTCTGATCGAATATGTGTGGACTGTGATTGATTATGACCAATTTTGTGTTAATTGTGATCGATTGTAACTTGATTATATACGGTCACAATTAAGATTCAATTGGTCACTGATAGTCATACTGAACACAAATTTGATCACAGTTAGTCACATTTAGTCACAATTAGTCACAGATGACATGTGTCAGTGACTTGATTATAAAATGATATGAAAGTTTTTCGATAATTTTTTAAGGGGTGGTGATAGGTGGATCCATGGCCCTTAAACTCTTCATGATTCAAACGTGACACTAAAGGCCCTTAAACTGGAAATTCACTTTATTTGAGAGCCTAGATAATAGGAAGTGATTAGAAAAATTGGGATGCCATAGGATTTTCTTTATTTTGCACCTTTAGGTTGGGGATTGAAACTATGAGCCTAATTGTAAGAGATTCAAAAATGAAATTTAGCACCACCATAAAGAAGTACCTATTAAAACAAAAAGGCCATATGAGGAAAGAAATGAGCCATAGATGGGGCCTAAATAACTGAATGATTCCATACTACCTTCTTAAAAAAGTTTGCACTAGCCGCCTAATGATGTACCTACAAATTGGCTACAATATACGTAAGTTATTTTCCCGTGTGCTGTGAAAGTTTGAGTGCATAGTGAACTATTCATTTTATTCTATTTCATTTCACCTTCGTTTGTACATTGTAAAAGGCTCTGTTTGATGTGTACACTATTAAAAGAGAGAGAGGAAAACTTGATGGCATCAAAGTTGGACTTTTTGGAGATCTTGCTTATGGAAGGATAGTCCGTTCACTTGCCTATCTGCTTTCCAAGTATGAGGATGTTAAAATCTACTTTGTATCTTCGGATGTGGTAATTTTTATATGGGGTGGAGGCTAAGGTGGGGTGGGGTGGTGGTAGGTGGATCTATGACATGGGGGTGTGATTTTCAATTTTTAATTTTCTGAAAATCTTTTAAATCGTTGGAGTGATTGCGGGAACAATCGCATGAGAGTCGCTGGAGAGATTGCCGGTACAATCAACGGAGCGCGCCGAAATATTCGTCATCGGAGAAGTTACCGGAGGCCGCCGAGTGGTGCCGGACGGCTGTCAGACCAGTCTGAGAGATGGAGGGAAAGTGGTGTAGTGAGGTGATAGGATGGGATTGATGAGGTGTTATGGGGTGTAAATAATTAATATATATTATATTATAGTTTAATATTTAATAAATCTATTTACCACCTGATTTTTGAAATAATTAAACAAATTTGTTAGTTTTGAAAGGTAATTCTTATATGTAGGTTTTGTGTATTGTTCCCTTAATTAATGGCTAATTTGTTTAGAAAAAATTAAAGTAATTTAATTAATTCAATATAAAAAATTTAAAAAAATTATTTAGATTCGATTCTTATTCAATTTTTCGGTTCTTGGTCTAGAATCGAACCAAACTCATCGGTTCTCGATTCAAATACTCGTTCGCGTATTTAACTTATAAAGAACCGCTAAGTTTGGTTCAGTTCGATTTGGGTTTGGTTCGATTCGATTCGGTTCGGGAGTTTTGTCCAGCTCTAGTTGAAATGAAGAAAGAAAAATATTTTTTGAAAATAATGGAGATCAAACTTAGTCCTGTTTAAATGCAACGAATTCCATGAAAAATGTCACATCCGAGAAAAATGAATTCTACTTTGGCCGTTTGATTTCAACGTGGAATTGGAAACCTAATTCTAAGGTACAACCACTTTAAATTACTTTTTTTTTTCATGGAAAAAGAGTTCTTATGAGTTTGGAGAATTTTTATTTTCCAACCAACATGGAATTTGAATTCTTTTTCACATTTGCCTATCAAACGGAATGGAATAGAGGAGCAATTTTGTTCTACCCAAAACTATATTGATATTAAAATCACAGGGAATTATTTCGTATATCATCTGTTGAAGTAGAATACGAGTTAGGTTGGTTTTAAATGTTTTCGTGCTCATGCCATAGAAGCTAATATTGACAATAAATGTACTACTATGGATTCGCAAAGTACATACAAGCAATAAATGGGTTAAAATATGGAGGTAGGTTTTCATTTGGAGAATGGGAAATCATAATCGGTTTAGCCGACCAAAAACTATGAAAATTGGGTGTGGGTCCGGCACACTTAACACCAACTTCAAAACAATTGAAGTCCTTGTTCTTGTATTACTAATCTCCCCGATTCCTCTATTATTATATTCATTATTCATTTAATTTGAACTTAAAAGAACAATATTTAGAAGAAAGGTCTCCAACATGGGTTAAAATATTCTAAGAAGATTTCAGACCCGTTTGACATGATTTTTAAAAATTCAAAAGAAACTTTTGAGGCTTAAAAGTTATTTTTGGATCCGTTTGACTAACTTTATGAAAGTGTTTCTAGTAATTAGAATGGTTTTTAGAGGAAATTAGTCCAACTTCCTCTAAAAGTATTTCTAGAATATGAGTGTTTTTAAAAATTAGGCTGTGTCTAGTGCCACTTTCTCTTCCACTTTTTTGCCATTTTTTGACCATTACTTTTGGCAGGCGGGTCCCACATCACTCACAAGTGGTCAAAAAGCACGGTCACTTTTGATACCAAACGGGCAAAAAATCCCTTTTTTCCTAGTTGTAATCTGCACCGACACAACCTTAATTTTCAAACAAAAATTAAAGTATAAATAACATGTTGGCCTGATAATCATAAAAAATGATAGGGGTTTTAATCTTATGTAGGGATGTCAAAAAAGCTCGCCGGCTCGGGCTCGGCCCGTAAAAAGCCCGAGCCGGGCCCGGCTCGGGCTCGGGCCGGCCCCACTTTTTGGGCATTGGCCCGAGCCGGCCGGCCCCGGCTCGGCCGAGCACACGGGCCGGCCCGTGTAAGGAGAAAAAAAAAAAATTAAAAAAAAAAAATTTAAAAAAAAATATAAAGTGCTGCCTGCACAGGCAGCTATAAATAGCTGCCTGTGCAGGCAGCTGCTGTAGCTGCCAGCAGCTGTAGCTGGCAGCTACAGCGCACAGGCAGCAAATTGCTGCCTGTGACGTGCACGCAGGCAGCAAATTGCTGCCTGCGTGCACGTTAATAATTTTTTTTAAAAAAAAATAAAATAAAAAATAAAAAATCAAGTCGAAGCTCAAAATTATATGGTCGATGTTCAGTATATCTTAATTACTTATATTTTAAAGACTAATAGTGGAGAGATTTTTCAGTATACCAACTTCAATAAATACAATTAGGGACGGCTTTTATCAATACAATATCACCACATTAAGAAATTAATCTGAAAATTGGATAATGAAAATATAAAACCAATGTAAAACCCTAAACAGCCAAAAAAATAGCATTTTTACCCTTGTATCATACTATTCATTAAAAGTTAAATAAATGGTAAATAACTCAAAAAGTAATTAACACACCTCATAGAAATCAATAAAGATTAGTATACCATTAAATGAAAATGAAAATCGCAAAATTTACGATAGTCAAGATAATATTTCGAAAAAAAAAAAAAAAAAAAGGCTCGGCTCGGCTCGGGCTCGGGCTCGGCTCGGCCCGTTAAGGCTCGGGCCAAAAGCTCGGGCCGAGCCTCATTTTTTTTGGCCGGGCTCGGCTCGGCTCGGCTCGGGCCCAAAAAAGCTCGGTCCAAAAAAGCTCGGGCTCGGTACGAGCTTTTTTTTTTTGGCTCGGGCTCGGCTCGGCTCGGCTCGTTGCCACCCCTAATCTTATGTGAATACATACAGTCAACCACTACATTAATATTTTCATTTACGAAGCTAATGGAAACAAAACAACTTTATTAGAACAAAAGGGAAAATTGCAGCCACGGTATCAAATCTTTCACATTTTTGCAAACTTTGTTCAAACCTTTCATTTGTACCACCCACAGTACCAAACTTTTAAACAATTCGCACCCGGAGTCCAAATTGATAGAAAATATTAGTTTGACCGTTAGTTGACCAAAAATTAAAAATCTGACCAACCGTTGACTAATTCTTAAAGGGTAAAATGGTAATTTCCCCCTTTTCGTATAAAAAAATTAAAATCAAATAATTAAATCAAAAACCAAAACCCTATTATCTTCTCCAACCACCCCACCCAACCCAACCCAACCCAAAACCAAAACTAAAACGACCGACACCCACCTCCGCCACCATTCAAGTTCTCCGAACGCTAGCACCTACAAACATTCGCCACAAGTGATACGGACCCCACCAACCCTTATGTCGACCTCCTAAACTTCACCAACAAGCGCACCGTGGAGCTTGGAGCTGGCTGCGGAATAGCCGTCATCTACCTGCTTAGTCTGCATGACGTCGTAATTACAGACATTGCGCTTGTCATGCTACCCCTAAAAGCACAATTTGAAAAGGAACAAGCCTGTTTTGAAGAAGACCCTAAAGACGGCCCAGTTGTATTGGGCGAAAGAGGAGCAGATTCAAGCATTAGGCCCGCCTTTTGATTTTGTAATTGCAACGAACATGGTTTATTTGGAGGAGACGATGGCGTTGTTGATCAGCGCAATGGACAGTTTAGTGCCGGATGACGGATGTCGTTTTATTGGGCTACCATCTGAGTTATCCGATAATCAGTTTTAAGCATCATTCAGATGAGGATTAGAGGATAAGGAGATGGTTGGACAATCAGCCTGTGTCTTCGATGGTGTTTTTGTGCTTTGGAAGTTGGGGATGGTTGAAGGGGGAACAAGTCAAGGAGGTAGCCAGAGAACTTGAACGGTGGCGGAGATGGGCGTCAATAGTTTTTGTTTGGGTTGGGTGGGGGTGAGGTGGGGTGGGTAGGGTGGGGTATTTGGAGAAGATAACATTATTTTTTGTTTTTGATTTTAATCCTTTTTATATGAAAAAAAAGGAAAAATTACCATTTTACCCTTTAAGAATTAGTCAACAATTGATCAGATTTTTAATTTTTATAAACTAACAGTCAAACTAACGGTTTCTGTCAATTTGGACTCCGAGTGCGAATTGCTTAAAGGTTTGGTACTGTGAGTGACACAAATGAAAGGTTTGGACAAAATTTGCAAAAATGTAAAAGATTTGGTACCGTGACTGCAATTTTCCGAGAACAAAATTATAAACTTCCCATTGGCATGACTTTTGAAGAGTCAAAAGAAGGTTTTAAGACTCAAAAGCTACTTTTTAGACTCGTTTGACTAATTTTATAAAAGTGTTTATATTACTTAAAAGAATTTTTAGAGAAAGTTAATCTAATGTGACTTCCTCTAAAAGCACTTTTGAAATAAGAATTGCCTTCACAAATTAGTTTCCAAACAAAAATTAAAGTAACTCCTCCCAAAGCACTTCTACAAGAAGTAAAAACAAAAGCAAAAGCCTTGCCAAACAGAGCCTTAGTGCTTGTGTAGAAAGTGATTTAAATGATTATTACTTTTCTACATTCTAAATAAAATCACTTCTTAAAGAATCTTTTCTTGCTCAAGCTCTTAATAACTTGATCACAAATCAAATTCAGTTATCCACTTGAAATAGGAATATAAATTTGGTAGTCAATACAAATGCTTAAATACCCACAGATGCTTCTACTCGAACATTTTGGGAGCGGTTTCTCCTCAAGAAATGGATGTAATAGCAAAGATCCATCACGAACAACCAACTCAGCACGTTGCACTTCTTAGACAACCAGAACAAGATAGCAAATCGATGACAGTTTTGAGCCAAACTTCTCCCTGCTCAACACTGTAATCCCAAAACAGCTGATTCAAGATTTCAATACGAAGGAAAAAGGCAGAAGGCAAATTCTTTTAACATCTCAAAGTTAAGAAATATAGTGGAACATAACAAAACTTATGGACAGGTTAAAAGCATGCGTACATGTTCCCTTTGAATCAAACAAGAGAAGTTCACAAACAACAGAATCAACAAAGTCTTGCAATCCAAAAGCTTATGATATCCTGAAATCCTCGGTGCAGAGGATTCTTCTTGCCCCCCACGGCCCCACCACACGCTCACACACAAACACAAGGCGACATCAAACAATTTCAACTCACCATCGGACTAGGAAAGTTGGCTTTCTATCTGCAGAGGTCCTTTGAGCCATACAGCCATAGAGACTAGAGTCGGACAGAAGTAATGCAAGCTGGAGAAGGCATTTAAATTAAAACATTGATTTACAACATTCTTTATCCTTATTGCAGAAAAAAGTTCCTGTATGCTGATCTGTCGAAGTTACTTTTCAAATATGCATAATCATCAATAACTTTTCAAATATGCGTAATCATCAATCTCAATAAAAATATTCTTGGCAAGTACAAAACAATTATACATGTTGTCTAATCCCTAAAAATAGAATGAATACCTTTCTTCTCCAATGCCGCCAGATAGGTCAGTGAAAGCAGTACATGCATAGAATTAAGAAGGATAGACAGATGCATAAGAGCAGAGGCATGTCAAGAAGGAAATATTCAGCGCATGAATTTTATCAATTTTCCAAATATTAAGTTGGATTAAATTTGAGACCTAATGTAGTTGAATTTACTCGTGAGATACCATAACATCGATAACAATGAATGCAACAAGGACAACAATGATATGAAAACTTAAGCTTCGGCAAGTTATATTGAGAAGGAAAGCTTTTTCCAGTATACAATGCTCAAAATTACATGTGCCAAATTGAAATTTGGATTGCAAAGAAGATTTGCCATGCATTAGTTTTAGCACCAAAAAATCATTCAGGGCCCATAGATGCTTTATCTTTTTAATTGTCCCAATGAAAAGAAGAGAGTTGGAAACAGTTTTGTTAATGGAGTAGCTACATGTTTGAAGGCAAGACTACATAAAAATGAATAACAAGATCATCGGCAACCTTAGACAGAATTGGAATCAGTAAAATCCAAAACAGCAATACAGGGAGAAGATTACGATAACAAAAATGTCCACAGATTTCTCTATAAATTTGTCTCCATTTAGTGTCTCCATAAGCAATAATACAGGGCTTCAACCTAGAGTTGAATATATGGTACATATGAATGACCATAGTATTCAACTACTTGATCTAAAAGTTTAAGTGGTCAGGAAGGACCACATATATATCATTCAAATCTAATTTTCAACATGCTCCCTAGCAGGAAGGGATTCATTTATTTCCTATCAAAGCCTTGCACATGCACAATTCAATAAATGTTTGATGGTGAGTTTTGAACCCACGACATTTGCATGATGTTGCCATGTTGAAGTAGTAGTTAGAGAGTATGTCATATCGATGAAATAGATTAAGTAAAAAAAAGGATGCATTTGCTACAAAATATCAGGGGACAAATAAAAACTTGTGCAAAAATGAATTCAAACATCAAAATTCACATGCCAGAATTAGCTTCATATAGAAAGTTCAACAGCACATCACACTAAAAGGTCTAAAACTGACATGCCAGCATTAGCTTCATGTCATAATACTTCAATGTTGCACGCATAGCTTATAAACATTACCCTCATAAAAAAAAAAAAAAAAAAACCATGTAAAAAGTGATAATATGAGAAGATTGTAAGGCAGTGAACAAACCGAAGAATAAAAACTCGGTTAAATCAATAAGAATGTCTCCAATAACAATATGTAATACTAAATACAACTAGCTCTTATATAACCACCAGAATAATTTGTCTCCAATAAATACAGGCAGATCAATCCAGACAATTTCAATTTGCGTGGGTCAAGTAATCTCTAAATGTACATTTTAACAGTACATGATATCACTTAAAGCCGGCCAATGAAAACATTCCCATAGCAGAGCCCACCCTGAAAATGAGAAATATCAAATATATGGCAACCAGGCCTGCTCCAAGCATCCTGCTCGGACGCATGTTATTTCTAGGTAAAACAACGAGTGCCCAAATAATTCCTGAAACAAGAAATCCCAAGGTGAAATACAAGCTTCTATCTTGTGGGAGCACAAAGGGAACGGGTTTCTCATACCAGGCTCCCAGTAACATTGAGATGCCCAATCCAACGAGCGTGTTGAACATGGGACCTGCATAACATCCTGACATTGCAATCTGTACGCCATCCCCACCATTCATCGACAAAGCAACGTTTGAAACCAAATCACCCATCGAGTTTCCCCAAGCCAATACAGTTAACCCAAGGATGGAAGGATTGACACGTAGAACCACACCAAATCCCACAAGTAGAGCAACAAGCTCATTTGCAATCATGTAAAACCAAACGATACTCATCACAAATCCTCCTATAACCCATGGAAGTAAGAATTTCTGAGGTGGGCGATCTGGCCTTGTGTACTTATATGTAAGAACACAAAGGGTGCATCCAACTGAGACACCGATGACATACACAACTATTCTGCTTTGAGAACCCATGTTGTCTTGTGAACTCCACAGACAAGCAAGAAGAATTGGAGCCAGTAGAGCACTGCCCATAGCATATGGCTTTGACCAAGTTTCCTCCTCCACTAAGGGAATTGTGAGCCGCCTCGGTACAGTCAGAGGCAACTCCAGAAGGGAACATAGCTTTGAACAGAAAAATGATGGCCGCTCAATTTCTCTGTCTTCATCATTCCATCCCCACAAAGACTCGTCACCGTCAGGGATCTTCATCACCTGGTTTGAATAAATTGCTACATTAGAAGCCCACATCCACTGAGGTAGGGAACCATGGGACTGGGCTCCAACACTTTCAGTCTCATTGTCAAGCAAAGAGCTGAAGAAGGGTTCCTCATCTAGATTTCCATGAGAAAACACGCTTCCTCTTACAGGAAGCAAAGGAGTAACAGTGTCCAGTTTCAACCTCTGGGCTTGTTCTCTCAAAATCTCATTGGCAGCCACCACAAAGGCATACAGAACATAAATCGATACAAATGCAACGGCAGCACCAACAGTCACTTCACCGACAATAAAGATCCAAAACAGAGACACAAGGGCAAGCATAAAAAATAGAATATCCCTTATAAAGCACTTCTTGTCAATCTGAATGTCCTTATCTGCTACACATAGGGAAACAGTCCCAACAACAATGCAAGTAACAAACACTGCCCCTCCTAATACACTATTAAGGCCCACATCTCCTGTGCCAGTACCTAGAAAAGCAGCAATACTTGCAAACACGTCTGGAGCGCCGTTTCCAAGTGGAAGCAGAGTTACACCAGCAACGGTAGGAGATAGCTTCAGAAGAGTCGAAAGCTTTTCCAAAGAACAACAAAAGTAATCAGCCGCAGTGTTGCCTAAAAGATAGAACAATGCAGCAAGCCAAGCCCCCAACACCAGAAATGCCCATGCGCTCTCACCGCAATCACAATAGTAAAACTTCAAGTAATCAAAAAACCCATCCGATGTACACTGCGGATGGGCTCTCAGGAACTCACAGCTACTACTATAGCCATTGTGATCAGACAATCTAACACAAAATTCAGGCTTCTTTACATCCAAATTATTAGGACCAGTTGAAGAATTTGCACTTAATTCAACCATTTCTCTTCGATTCACAAATTGGCTCCCCAAACCGGAATAAAACCCACTGCCTGAGCTCCATTTAGATACTGGATACGATTGCTTCGAAAGTGGGTTTCCCAAAATATCTTCCCGATTGTAAAACAAGAAAATCAAAACTAGGGCACATAACCCATTGAAAATCCCACGAAGCCGGGGACTACTACTACTATAAAATCCATTTAACTGGCTCATTTTTTTCCGATTAATCACCTAAATATCTCTCGTATCAATATAATTACCATAAATACAAATATTCAAAACCTAATCCGAAAATCAAGCTAATCAAAATCAAGCCCAGGGTCTCAATTCACGAGTAAAGAAACCTTATTTAAGAAAAATGAAAATTCTTCCAGAATAGGACTAACCTCAATTTTGGCACGAATGTAATGAGGAATTTTTAATAGATTAAAGGCTTAAGAGAAAGGGGAAATTAGGGTTCACGGGTATTGAAAGGCTACAGGATAATGAAAATTCACTTTGGAAATTTGACTATAATTTTGTTTTTATTGCTTTTTCTTGACAATTCTTGAGGCTTTATTCTTTTATATATTCTGTCAGGAAAATTGGGATTGATTGAACAATTTTTATTTCTTGCACGTATTTTGATTATACTAGGTTTAAGCAACGTGCAATGCACGTTTGCTTAGTTATATATAATTTTTTTGGTTCATTAAATAATTAATGATGTAATGTTTATTTAATTGATAAATAATTACACATTGTGATATATTAATTTTAATTTGAATAGTGTTAAATTCTAAATTAAAATGTATAAGTTTGTGTTTCGTACTATTATATTATATTAAATTTTGTATTTAATCATGAACATTTTGTACATAATAAAATAATTGATAACATTATAATACAAAACTAAATAAATTAATATTTTTTCTTCATTGAGTTTAATGTACCTTACTAAATAAATTATTAGCATTTTTAAATTGATAATCTCCACATCCATTTTGTTTTTTTAGTTTCATTTTTTCCTAGTGACTAAAATGTAGTAGTACAAAGTTTTTTGCATTTTCCATTCATTTATTAATAATGTTCTAAAAGGCGTAATGCGTTGCGAGACGTCGATGTTGAGAATCAAAAATCACAAGTTTAGGCGTGTCAATACGAAGAATAAGCGTCATAATACGTTTTGTATTTTTAATATTATTTTAATTATTTTTAAGACATTAAATATATTTTTATTTTAAAAAAATAGTTTTTTTCTATATTATAAAAAAAATAGATTTTTTACTGTATCATAAAATCATCTAATATTTAAAAATAATACTTACTAAACATTTAATATAATACTATAATATTGCCCAAATAGTGTTAGGAGAATTTTAATTTTTTTTATTAATTAATGAACTAAACATGAGCATTAATCATATGATTTATACGAAAAGTTTGCGGATTTGATAATTCCGATATCTGAAAATGGAGATGAAGGATTTTGATTCACAATCGAAAATGATTCCAACGTGAAGTTTGTGGGAATTCTCCACTGGGGTCGAACGAACGAATGCAATAAATACATAAAAATAATTTAAAGTAAATCTATCTTTACTAATTAGATTCATTATATCCTACAATTAGTCCCAACACTAAAAATTAAAAATAAATATGTTAAAATAGTTTACTTTGTTAAATTAAAATATTTTAAACTTATAGAAAATAATATTAACATTAATATATTAATAATCAAGTGCAATTTAAATTAAATTTGAAAATTAAATAAATGAAAGAATGAAAGTGAATATTACAATTTAATTAGTTGTAATTCAAAATCAAATTAGTCAATTAGACATACATTTTAAAATGATTTTGATGAGTATTTTAACATTTTTTTGTCACTATCCCACATTGGAAATTTATAAAACTATTGGAGTTAAGAGCATATATAAAATGCACATCCCACATTGGAAGTTTATGAAACATTTGAAGAGAAGTGTATCTATAAAATGAGAATGACATCCAATACTTTTACATGGGCTTTAGAATTGTAAATTTTGAAGCCCAATTATGGAGTTAAAAGATTTTTAAATTAAAAAAATTTCGTTAGTTTTTTCGTTAAATCAAGAAATTCCGTTAGTTTTTCCGTTAAACCAATTCCGTTAGTTTTTCCGTTAAATCAAGAAATTCCGTTAGTTTTTCCGTTAAACCAACAAATTCCGTTAAATAGCCACTTTTTATATATAGAAAGATTAAAGTTTTTAATTTTTTTTTAATCATTATGGCATTTATGTTTTCTAACAATTTTTCAAGTCATTTTTATTCTCAAACTTTTCATTATTTAACACATTCTATATTTGATAATAATTTTATGTTCAAAAGTTCATTGAAATGATGTAAAATAACCTATTTTTTATCATATATTTAAAAAAAAGTGTGAAATTTTTTCCCCTTCTTTCAATATAAACAGAATATTTTGATATAAATTATCATCAATGATGAAACGTACTAATTAATAAAATGTTGAAGATAAGAATTTGATGAAAGAAATTAAGAAAATAATTGTTACTATGAGCAAAAATTGATGAATTTAACTTCAATTAAAATGTGTTTAACTGGGGTGATAATATACCACCAATGAATAAAATAATAATTTATTGACTAAAGGTTTAATTTCATCCATAGCCACCATACTTTTCATTTAATTTCATCATGGCCACTGCTTTCATGAAAACCACCAACTTTCCACTTAGTCTCACCATAGCCACACACTTTAATGAGTCCAACTGTCATTGGAAAAGGTCAATAATATAAATTTAATTCAGTGTAAGTTTACAAAAATAAAATAAAATAAAAATGCAACTATTGTAACTTTAGATTTAATTGATAAATAATATTCCGATCGTTACACACTTTTACATAAATATATAATAATCATTTTTAACTTTAGTTCTTCACTTTGACAATACGATTGAATTTTGAAAAATCAATGTTCTTATTTTATTCAACAATCTCTTTCGAGTAATGTTAAACATGCTTTCATATATGATTCGACTTTATTTCTATGAAGGATGCGAACATATAAGAGTGTATGATTTTTTATGAACATTTAAAGATTCATATAAAGTATAGCGATATATTTTTATCTCATATCGGACCTTATAACAATTTACACTATGTCGAGCCTATTTTCCTTATTTCGAATTCATAAAATAAGCCATCAAATTCATACAATTACTGTGTACAATAATTGTAGAGAAAAGATAATCATGTATGTTGACATTCGACCTCCAAGATCGTTAAGTACAATCTGTTGTATGCATTAAGCTCATGCTAATTTAAGCTCGGATATTTTAGATCAACTCGTATTATTTATTGTTGAAGTTCGAGTGGACATTATGATGGAATATTTCTTACACATTGTACAAATAATCAATGAACAAGTAATATTTAGAATGTCTTACATCAGTCCCCACCAATTTCACCAATCAAATGTCTTAGCTTCATTCCATAATTAGTTAATTAATTGTTGAGAACCACATGTAAAGTTAACTCATAGTGACTCGACAGAGCTGAGCTTAGTAACCAATCCAAACATGCTAATAATGTACTTTCTCAGCTCGGTATTGTAACTAATAAAACAAAGAAATGAAAAATGCATACTAATCGTTCCCTATAAAATGAAGAACAAGAGTCTTGGAAAATGGAGAGAGAAATAAAAAGGACTCTAAACACTTTATATTTCAAATATTTCATTGAGAAAAAAGAGAAAACGCTTGTATTTACAAATCATTATTAATAACATTCTTATTTACATTTTAAATTGGCTTGAATCTTGTTCATACAATTTTCGACGTCAACAATATAAATCATTCAAAATCCAAAGAAATTATTTTCAATGTCAAATATATAAAACTAAATATTCAAAGCTCATATTACAAGGTTAATTGTCTTCCTAGCACAAAAAAATATAATTTAACATGTTGCGAAGAAGAAAGTAAAAGAAATAAAAGTTGTTCATCACCCGAAAATTCTTGAATTTAGTTTTGATGTTCTTGAAATTAAATCTTGATGTGTTATTTGCCTCATTTTTGCAATTAATTCTCCGTGCCTAATTATATTTTGAGAGTTGATATTTATAATTTCTCTAAAGAATCACAAAAGATATTTAAAAATCATGCATATCATAGCACAAACGAAAGTTTCCTTGTTGGAATTGAATTTTGAAGAAAACATAATTTCCTAGTCGAATTGGCCTGGCGAGCACCTAATAGTAAACGAGGCGGCTGCCTATGCATACTAAGTAGGGTTGTAATTGGATCAGATATAGATCGGATCTGCCTATAGCCGATCCGATCCGATAATCCAACATATATTTGATTGTCAAATCTATATCCGTTTTGTTATGTTATCGGATATTCGATTCGATAATTCGATCTAAAATTAAAGAAATCAGGAAAAAAATCAACGTGGAATCAACATTTTTTATTTATTTATTTTTCCAATATTTCTTAAACGGATTTAATAATTATAAATTTTTCAACTTTTTTATATTTTGAGTTTGACTTCTATTCTAAATTTATTTATTTTATTATTTATTTATTTTTGTGACAAATAAAATGCCATAAAAATATTTTACCGATTCAATTATTTATAACAAATTGGATCGCATTGTTATGAGATCGGATTGACCTATATCCGCATTTGATCCATTTAATTAACGGATTATCGGATTCGAATCTTGATCGAATTATCGGATTGAGACCCTAAATCTATCCCCCATTAATCTCATTGAATTTGGATTGGATTCGAATCAAAATCCAATACAATGACAGTCCTAATACTAAGTAGCCCATGTAATTGAGGTTAATGGCCATCGGCTTCCCGCCCAACCCTTTTCTTCATTCTTTATTCCATCTGGGTCTTTGACGTTAAATTACTTCGATTTTCCAGTCCTTCAACTTTTGTTCAAATACATATTAGTTCCCAAACTTTCACCCATTAGCCAATTGATCCTTCTTTTTTTCTTTTTCAATTGTTTAGAAACGGGTTTGAAACCAAAATAAGATAAAATTAATCTAAATTAAGTAAAATTCAATACTAAAATGACACAAAAATTTAGTAATACTACCCTACTAAAGGCACAAAAATGCACTCATCAAACACTCCAAAACTAAAATATTTGTTCGTTCTTGAACAAAACAAAACGAAACTTGAGAATAAACCATATCACTAACATAAGCAAATCACCAATTACAAACTCAGCGTTCAACTGCTAACCATATGTCTCATGTTCAAATTTAAGCAATAATTTAGAAAGATCCAAGCAACATCAAAAATAAATTTCTTCATATCCAATGATCGACTTAGCGTGTGTGTGATTAGCCAATATTGATCTCACACTCATACTAGAACACAACCAATCAAGTGTTGTTAATTTACTTATAATCACAATCCTCTTATGATCAGTTTTTTCTCACACCTCTATTACAAAATCACTTATTATGTTTTTCTCTCCTATCCCGAGGTACTTATAGCACATGTGAGTTCCTAATAATCATTAAAATGCATTTCTCCACACAAAGTATCAGAATTAGATACTTGTAAACTTAGATGGGAGATGATAATTATTTCTCAAAGTTACACCGCCAGGTTTTAGAGTTCAAATCTCGAAGTTTTTACTGGACACCCCTCACTTTTGATAATCGAAATCCGTTTTTCTTTATTTTTGCTATGAATAGATTTTGATATTGTTTTGACATTTTATGTGCAAGACTTTTCTCCATTAAACTTTCTAAATAACAATGTAGGGAGATTTAAACTGATGACTTTCAAGTCAGATAACCATAGGACGCCAGGTTTTAAATACTCTAACTGTAACACCCCGAATTTTTTTAGAATATAATTTAATTAGTTTACATGCCATATTTTATTTCTTTAAAATTGATGGACTAAATTGATATATGTATTAACTTCGATTTTGGGCTACATTTTTTTAGATTGGTTAAAGCGACTGAAATATATCAATATGAGTCTCGTTGGATAGCTAGTTTTTAATCATGTAAATTAGGCTTTAAAAAAAGTCAATTTGGATAAGCGAAGCCCAAATTATCAAGGTAGAAAGATTTTGCCTTAAATTGTAATTTATTATTATTATATTTTTTAAATCAAAGTTAATTAGGGATGTATAGTCACGCGAATGGATAATTGTTATTTTTGTTTTTAGAATTCTATTTAAAGTCAAGTTGCAACCATGCTAGTATTTTCTACATATGTCACCTTGTGATTTGTTTACTAGAAATTCAATTTTATCAAATGTGATAAATACGATTTTTCATCACAAACTCTCTATAACTCAACCACTAAATTTTTCAATTATAAATAGTGTGCCAATGTTTCATAATTCACTACCATAGAATTTTACATAGCAGCTTTCATATAAGGCATCTGTACATTTTTATTATTGAAAGCTCGTTTGATCAATCAAGGTAAGATACTTTTTGTGCAAGTGATTTCGTTTCCTTATACTTTTATGTTCAGTAATTTATGCATGAATTGCCCGTGGACTTTCGGGTTCGATCTAACGAAATGTGAAATCCTCTGAGAATTCGAAATGAGAAATGAGAAATTATGGGTATCTCGCTTGGTCACCGATATACTCCATAAAGAGAAATGTTGTATGAATTGTTTATGTTATTGTTATATAATTATGTATGAAAACTGCACGTATCTTACTCAGTGTTTTTTTAAAAATACTCTTACAAAAAATCTTACAGATTAGTTCAGGTCGATCGGAACTGTGACGGCTGGTGATGCTGACAGTCAAAATGATTCAAATAGATAATATTAAGTTCATTTTTCTTTTTCGTTTTAAATTATTAGTCACCTTTATTTGCTCAAAAATAATTATTTAATTTATGGATATGTTTTCATGTTTAGTTTAAATGTATGAATATTCCAATTATATTTTTGAAGAATATTATTTTATCGTTCCGCAAAGTAAATGAAATTATTTTTGGTAACACCTCAAGATTTGTGAAATTTTGGAGCGTTACACTAACAAACTTAATCGCAAGAATAAAAAGACTACAAAGAGAAGTATAAGATATATCACATTTTCTTTTGATATGAGATTCGAAGTTTAACATTGGTCAGTGTCCGTTCTAGACTCCTTAACTCAAACTCTTTCAATAAAAGATCTGATTCAAAAACTCCAAATCATCAAACTTTTATGAACACAAGCACTAATCTTCCCACCCCAAACTGCTTTAGATTTCTATATAAAGGATTTGGAGATTTTATTCAAACTTAGGTCAAGAACATCAACAAGTCCACAAAATTAAATTGTGTCCCAATATAAGTAATAGGTCAATACCAGCTATGTGCTCAAGCAAATTAAATTTAACATGGATAAGTACTCAAGTAAAAGCACATGTTATGGTGTTGTCTATTATTCTAGCTAAAACTATACTCAATTCAAACAAATATCATCGTAGGTGGCAAGTCATTCAACACTAAATTAGACACTATCCTTAACTTTTTCATTTTTTTTTCTCAAATTAAATTAGTTATACAAACCCTATAAGTAGTTGAAAAGTAAGAACAAATATCCTACCTATCCAAATACTTACCCATCCTAAACAAAATTATTACATTTTCCCCAATGTAAAAGCAAACATAATCAAAATAAATGAGTAAAGGATCATAAACTCCATGGGGATAGATGCGAATGAGTGGATGAATCGGGCTGGTCCGGCTGGCTTGATGAACTAGTAGGTTTGAAGGACTCGACAGTCCATCTGGATGGCGTTTCGATTATTTGTCTCCAGTCTACTCCCAAAACGTAGGATTTACTCGTGCATCTGATCATATGCATAAGTGAAGGTTCTTTGATCATCACTTTGCTGGAACCCACGTACTTGCATACCCATTCTTTGAAGCTCTCTCTCAATGTTGATTTGCCTCAGTTGCATCGCCTCCAAAATATTTGTTATGTTGCCAACAAATCTACCAAAACAAAAGTGGACCTCGACAACCAAACAGATCCCACTGATAAGGCAGGGAAATATGATAATGTACTGAGGATAGATCGATGCGGCCAACTCTCATATGAAAGTGAAGATGTGGGATCCCAAATCAATTTTGTAAGCCTGTGCCAAATGATGTAATAGTTGGGTCCGTTCTTCATTAGACATACTTCGTTAGATTATATGATAGATGTTGGTGGAGACAAAGATATATAGGAGTCTCAACTCATATGTCAACTGATCATTCATGAGTCGATCCGTAATAAGTGGCCATGCATCACCACTAGGGGCTCTATATCAGTGTAGTTTAGCTCATAATATATATCATACTGTCGACTTGAATCGAATCCACCTGCCTCTTACCCATGTTTAGTTCATGTGTGATGACTATGGGGTATCAATTTTAATATTGAAGTTAGCGAACAATTCCCCCACTAAGGTAGGATAAGCTGCATGAAAAGTTCCAATAATTTTGCCCTATCCATAGCGATGGACAATCCTTTCTAATAAACTTCCCAGAAAATCATCAACCAAAACTCTCTTCTCTTGGTAGAACTTTTTATCCTTCCAATCCTCCTAAATGTTTTTTACGATTTTCAACATTTAAGAACATTAGTATATCTCCATCGTCAAAATTTGCATTTGCCCTCTAACAATTGGTTGCTGTCTTGCTAACCTTAGACTTTCCTTTTTCTTGAGTTGTGGCTTTTCTTTTTGGTGGCATTTGTATCTACATATGAAAATAGAAAATCTAAGCATAATAGGTAATAAATACATAAGTTGGATAAAGTAGGGAATACCCCCAAATTATACAACTCTATGTCAATTTTCATGTGACAAAATGCAAAAACTCATGCCAAGTTCGAGAAAATGCCATGATATAGGGTATGTGTCTTATAAATGAAGATAATGCCGCTCACATTCCCTAAACTAACATAAAAGAGGTGAATTTATGTTTTTACCCGAAACCGACCAAGGATTTTCACCACCAGGAAACGTCAAGAAAAATTGAACTTTTCCCAAACGATCTCCGGGTATATGAAAGTTCATTTGTTGGTACTAACTCATGTTCAAATTTGAGGACAGATGGAGGTCATTTAGGTCAGACGGGATGGATGAAGTTGGTAGCATGAAGTGACAATTCCTAGCCATATCAACTATGGAGGTGCAACCAAGTCTTATGTGTTTTCTAATTCAATTTCAATGATTTTTCACTCAAGATTCTATCCCAAATACACATCAATCAATGCCACATGATGGACAATCCTAAAGTGAAATGAATTGTCACTCAAGCATTCATATGACACCTTGAATGCATCAACATTTTCCCTAAAATTGCAATGAATTGGGGTTCTAATCCAGCCACAATTTCTACTTCAAACTCACAATCATAAACCCACATCTACCTAATTCCCATACTTGATCTCAAAACATTCAATTTTTAACCTTAGAACAAAAACTTTATCACTTACAAAGAAAAGGGGCAAAAAGAATTTGATTACATACCTTGAGTGTTTCTTTGATGATGAAGAATTTAAGAATTGAAGACGACAAATTAGAGATATTGTGAGTGTTGTAAATTTGTAAATTGCAAAGTGAGAGTGTTGTGTGTGCAAAGTGCTGTGAGTGAAGAGTGTGCTCTGTGTGTTGTGTGTTTTGGAGAATGTTGTGTGTGTCGTGTATTTGGCCCCCTTTCTTTTTTCATTTTTAACCGCCAAGTTTAATTGTTAGTTGGGCACCCGCCCAGTTTACCAGCTATTTTTTTTATAAAAAAAACATTGAATATTCCTAATGAATCATGATGAGTGTCAAACTAATTTTTATGATTATTTTCACATGTTAGGCATAAATTAGCACTTCTATGCGTACAATAATTCTTGAAAACTAACTAAATTATGATAAAACAAAAATCATCTAAGTGTATGAATGCCTGAATTGATCCTAAAATATTAATGTACTCCCTAAACTAAATGCAATGCAATAAGTAATAAAAATAAGTGGAAAGGGATAGAAAAATGGGTTGCCTCCCATCAATTGCTCGATTTATAGTCTAGAGCTCGACTTGTGGTTGATTCACTCTGGTGTTGCAAGATGAACATCAGACTTTTCTTTCAAGTATCCACTGCTCCAATATGACTTTAACCACTGTCCATTAACTTTAAAAATCATCTTGCTTTCATGACTGATCTCTATAGCCCTATATGGAAATATCTTGGTAATTGTGTATGGACACCACCTAGACCTAAACTTACTAGGGAAAAACTTGGGTCTTAAAGTTTTATAACGTCACTTTTTCCCTTCTCAAACATTCTTCCTTGAATATGCATGTCATGCAACCTTTTGTTGTGCTTTTTGAAAAGTTTGAGTTCTTATAAGCTTTCATTCGAAACTCATCCATTTCATTCAGTTGATGTAGTCTCTTTTCACCAGCCGCCTTTAAATCAAAATTCAAGTTTTCGACTGTTCAGTAAACATGGTGCTCTAATTCATCTGGTAAATGGCACACTTTCCCAAAATCCAGACGATAAGGAGACATGCCACAGGTCCATAAAACGTTGTCAAACTTCTTAGAACAATCATTTCTCAAAGAACTCATCATTACCTCAAGTGTCCACTTAATTCTCAATTGGAGATTTCAACTACTTGCTGGTCTGAGAGTGATAATGAGTAGTTATACGATGTCAACGCCATATTTAGCCAACAATGACTCAAATTGACGATTATAAAAGTGTTTGCTCCCATCATTTATGATAGCTCGCGGTGTAGCATAAAGGGTGAAAATGCACTTCTTTATATCACCACCTTAGCATAATTGGTTGGAAATACTACCGTTTCCACCCATTTGGAGACATAATCAATCACAAACAGAATATACCGATTCGAGAACAACAGAGGGAATGTCCCCATAAAGTCAATCCACCACACACATTAAAGAGCTCCACATCTAGAATGCTATTTAGAGGCATCTCGTTTCTCCTTAAGATATTTCTTGTGAGCTGACATCTATCACATTTTTCACAAACTCAAAAGCATCTCGAAAGATTGAAAGCCAATGGAAACCATACTGAAGAATTTTTGCAGCTGTCTTTGATGCACTAAAGTGTCTTATGTATGCTGATAAGTGACATTGCTCAAGTATTCGAGACACTTCCTCCTCAGGAACTCATCTCCTAATAATATGATAGGCACCTCGCCTATAGAGAATAGGATCCTCACAAAAATAATATTTAAAGATAGAAAAAATTTCTTCCTTCGATGACTTGAATAATCTGGTGGAGTGATAGACTTAGCCAAATAATTTATTATGTTAACATACCATGGTGTATCTTTCACACTAAACATTTGCTCATCCAAAAAAATATCATTTATCTCTACCGACTCTCTCTACTCTCCAAACTCAAGTCGGGATAAGTGTTCAATTTTTTTTATCTCTTATCTCCATATCAAACTCTTGCAAGAGTAACACCCTATGGATAAGTCTCGGCTTAGCATCCTTATTTGTTATCAAATATTTTAATGCAACATGATCTGTACAGACTATGACATTTGATCCAACAAGATATTATCAGAATTTATCAAAGGCATAGACCACAACAAGAAATTCATTCTCAGTAATGGCATCGTTGAGCTGTGTGTCGTTTAGAGTTTTTCTCGTGTAGTAGATCCCATGGAATATTTTATTCTCGTACTGTCCTAATATAGTCCCCACCGCGTAGTCATTCACATCACACATCAACTCGAATGGCAAACTCCAGTTTGGTACAATGATTACAGGTGCTGAGATTAGCTTCTATTTTAGAGTGTTAAAAGCCAATAAAAACTCATGAGAGCATAGAGGCTTCGTGATACTTGAGATATCATTAATGAAGCGTCGATAAAACCCGCCATATCCAATGAAACTGCGAACACCCTTAATTGATATAGGTGGTGATAATTTATTGATAACCTATTTTTTGCTTTATCCATCTCTATCTTGTTAGTTGAAGTGTGATGTCCCAACACAATGCCCTTCCGCGCCATGAAATGACATTTTTCTAGTTCAATACCGAGTTTGTTCCCTTGCACCGTTATAAGACAAAATTCATATGCTCCAAGTATTCATCAAAAAAAGATCTAAACACTGAGATGTCATCCATGAAGACTTCTATGAATTTCTCTACCATATCATAGAAGATCGCCATCATGTAACCATGAAAGGGTAGACAATGCTGGTTTGACTCTGAATGATCTGTAGAGTCATGAAATATCCAACAACCATATCTCCTTCATCAGCGACTTCCTTTTCGTGACTTGAACTGTTGGATTGTTTTGCTTGTTAGCCATTGTACTTGCTGTTTTTGGTATTTTTGGTGTGCTGCTTTTACTTCTCTTTACCTATGATGAAATGTGCATTTGATTTCTAGATCAATAGGAATCAATTCACCGTCAAGTGACATTCGCATACAAGATCTGAAAGAAGAACAATAATAGGATTTAGATAAATTAAAACGAAAAAACTAAATAAATAAAAATGTTCGAATTAGTGCCAATCTAAATAAAATCAAATTCCTGACAACGGTGTCAAAAACTTATTCATAAAAATATCTTTCGAATTAAAACTACCGCAAGTGTACAATTCATTAACAAGTAATAAAGTGGATTTGAGTCCAAGTATCGTCCCACAAAGATTGATTTAGCTCAATTTTAATTATTTTGACTTTAACCAAAACAAAAATAATATGATGTGTTTATGACTAAATTATATCTAAATTAATCTACTTACGTAATTTTGACTAAATGTAGTTTATGGTAAATGTAAGTTAATGTGTTCAATGGATGACAAGCGCACTAGGATCCCGAATTCTCATGTAATAATTATTTTTAACCTTAGTTATATACTTTGACAACACAATTGAATTTTGAAAAATCAATGTTTATATTTTATTCAACAATCTCTCTTGAGTAATGTTAAATCTACTTTTATCTATGATCTGACTATATTTCTATGACAGATGCGAACATACAAGAGTGCATGAATTTTTATGAACATTTAAGATTCACATAGAGCATAACGTTATATTTCTATCTTCTATCGGACCCTATGACTATTTACACTACGTTGAGCCAATTTTTCTTATTTCGAATGCATAAATTAGCCACCAAATTCATACAACTGTTGCACACAATAATTGTAAAGATAAGATAATCATGTACATCATTCAAAATCCAAAAACATGTTTTCAATATCAAATATGTAAAACTAAATATTAAAAACTTATATTACAAGGTTCATCGTTCTCCTAATACAAACAAATCTAGCCTAATATATTGTTGAAAAAAAAAACAAAAGCTATAAAAGTTGTTTATTACCCTAAAATTCTTGAATTCAATCTTGATGTTCTTTAAATTGAATCTTAATGTGTTCTTTGCCTCCTTTTACGATTAATACTCCACACCTAATTATGTTTTGAGAGTCGGTATTTATAATCTCTCTAAAGAATCCCAAAAGATCTCTAAAAATCGTACATATCAAGGCCCAAATGGAAGTTTCCTTATTGGAATTGAATTATGAAGGAAATAGAATTTTCTAACCGAAATGACCTGAGCGGGCACCCAATATTAAACGGGGTGGCTACCCAGACATTCTAAATAGCCCATGTAATTGAGGTTAAAGGTCGGGTGCTACCCACTCGGGCAGTTATAAAAACTTATAAAATTTTCCTTTTAACCATTTTCTTCATTCTTTCTTTTACCTTGGTTCTCCACGTTTAATTATTTCAATTTTTAGGTCATTCAACTTTTATTCAAATGCATATTAGTCCCCAAACTTTCATTCATTAGCCAATTGATCCTTTTTTCTTTTCCAATTGATTAGAAATAAATTAAAAATTGAAATAAGATAAAATTAACTCAAGTTAAGTAAAATTCAGTACTAAAATGATACAAAAACTTAGTAATATGATCTGAATAAGTGCACAAAAATGCACTTATCACTCTACCTTACAAAAATATGACCATAAGCGTAACTGGATGAATTATTACGATAATTGTAATTGAACATAAATTTTAAGCAATATAACTATCAAACTTTTCCATATAAAAATTAGTAATATAAAGAATTACTCTTTCTAGAAATTGTGGATTCTGAATTAGGATTACTAGGCAAAGTGAACATTTTTGGGTACATACTTCAATTATCGGAGTTTTGCAAGTTTAAAAATTCCATGTGAGCTTGTGTTACTTGATCATCGTACACCAAATTTGAGCTCCTCGAGCTCTGCAGACACTTGGCTGTGCCTGCAAAACTTGAACAGATCCAAAGGGTCCGGGCCCAAATATATTCAGGTCAATTCAACATCAACAATCATCGAAGTTTATGTAGAAAATTAAAAAAAATAAAAATTGCCGAGCACCAAGCTTTGTTCTATATAATAAGGACCCTAAGAGGCTAGAAACTTTTGTTTAGAAGGCATAATTAATTATTAGGATATGTTGAAACAATGCAAGCAGATTTTCACTAAATTAATAAAATACAAGTACGGATAAATATATAGGTTGATGCGGCGACCTTGGGACTTCTTGATTATCATCAGATTGTGAAGTAGCCTATTAATATTGGGATGGTAAATTCGATTATTGGTACGAGTTTGTATCATTCGCCGGTTGAAAGATTGGGTTTTGAACAAAAACTCCTTTGTCGGGGAAAAATGGCAGTGGCAGGGACGGACCCAGCAATCTAGTCCAGCCCGGACGGGCGTTGACTGGTCAATGCCAACAATCAGCGACGTAAGAGCGAGGTTGTTTATTAATATTTAATTGCATAATATATATGTAAACGCACTAAAACGTAAAAATTATATATATATATACGAAAACATAATTCGATACAACCCGAAATACTAAAAATTTACGTAATACAACCTACTATGTAACTGTGATCTTAGATAAATACATTCTACGTGATCTCATATTTTGAAAACGCTGCAATATTACCCCATTCTCAATTTTTCCAAAAACTCATTTTTCCATGTAAACCACTAAATTGTCATTCAACCAATCGTCTCTCATTTTGTTGCACAAGTCACTCTTGATTAGATTCGTAGAAGAGAATACTCTTTCAACACTTGCAGTTGTCGCATGTAATATCAAAACCAAGGTGATCAGCCTATAATCCAATGAAAAATAACAAAAGCTTCATGTTTCAACCAGCTTCTGAGCCACAAGAAATGCTATTGAGGTTAAAGAAAGCTTCATTCATTCTCACAAACATAAGAAACTTGTCAAGTTGAGGTCGAAGTAATAAAAGCTTTTCATTATTGAAATCAAAAGGATATAACTGAGCAAGACATAGAAATTTATCCCTATCAAAAGCTGCAGAGAAATGTTTCGGATTTAAACACGAGATGTAAGTTAAGAGCTCAATAGTTGTCTCAGAAAAACGATCATTCAACTCTTGCAAGATTGAGTCTATCACATGATAATACAAACCAACATAAAAACGACGATAATAAGTCACCTACTTAGCTCCACGCCTAGGTCGACCTTTCAATACTACAATATCCTCCATATTGGGCACTAAAATATGTCTAACAAGACAAAACTCAATCACCCTGCTCAACAAATTACCCCAGTCATTGTCTTTCATGTCCTGCAATACATACTTACACGAATTTAATAACTACATAGCATTCTGAATATCCTGATCCTTTTTCTGTAAGGCTTGTGAAAGGTCATCTATAAGTGGAGATTGAACTCAAACTCAAAGTCCTGCATAATGTCCATCTGTCTTGCGGTCATTGATTTCTGATCTAAATTCACGCCATCTTCTGATATATCCTCAAGATTATCTATGATAGTGTTAAACATATTAATAACATGAGTATTTGTAAGCAAGTGTGAGCCCCATCTAGTATCACTTGGGCATGCCAAATTCATTTCTTGAAACTTACCATTCCCACTACAAAGTTTCCCAATATTAAGCTTCTCCAAAATATCAACATGGTAACTTGTTCGAAGAGCTTCTACACGCTTACATGATACACCAACCAAATTCACAATAATAGCAAGCATATTAAATAAATCACCAAGCATATTATTCCTACGTGCTATGGAAACAATTGCTAACTGAAGTTGGTGAGCAAAATAATGGACATACATAACATATGAGGTTTCTCTTAAAATTAAAGTTTTCAACCCATTGAACTCACCTGACATATTGCTAGCTCCATCATAACCTTGACCTCTCAGGCTAGATATGCTCAATCCATGCGTAGAAAACATTGTATCAATGGCATCCTTCAGTGATTGGGCACAAGTATCAGCGACATGTATAATGCCCAAAAAATGTTCCTTTACGTTCCCTCTTTTGTCAACAAAGCTCAAAACAATTTCCATTTGTTCTTTTACAGAATTATCACGAGCCTCATCAACCAAAATTGAAAACAAACAATCACTCATCTCATTGGTAATAGCCTTTGTTGTCTTTACTGCACAACAATTAACCAAGTCCATCTGGATCTTTGGTGAAGTCATTTGGTCATTTGCAGGAGCATTGCTAAATAATACTTGTTTAACTTCATCACAACGAGCTGCATACCAATCTAGTAGCTCAATTAGATTTCCTCTATTAAGAGACTCTTTGGATTCATCACGACCACGAAATCTCAATCATTGCATCAAGAGGAATATAGTACAATCTAGCACCGCAATCAATCTCGTCCTATAATTTTTTTGTTGACTACTACTTTAGCTAGAAATAATGTAGGAGATACTTTACTTTTGATTCATCAAGTTGGTACACTTTGTGAATGCTTGATGATGAACACTATCAAAGAGACATACACGATCTTTCAATGTCCGTTTGTGCTTCCAATCCTTAAAGCCGGTCCTAGTGAATGCATGTCCACCCCCTTGACCCCCTCTATCCGGTTTGAACAAGTAGCAATACAAACAATACGCCACATCCTTTTCGATATTGTACTCCAACCAATCAAATTCAGCAAACCATTCTTTCCTAAAACACCTGTTATCACTTCACATCTGTCTTCTTGGAAAGTCATGTCTATATGATTGACAAGGACCCTTTTCTAAGTATGTCATCCTAACATCATCTTTGACATTAGGATCATATCACTCAATATGTGGGGCATTTCCCTGGATCAGATACAAGATCATCCGAATTGAATTGATCTTGAGACTTTTTTGTGTTATTTAACACATCGGCTACTCTACTGAAAGCAGTGGCGGGACTAGATGCACCACTAGAACTGGAAGAAATAGGTATGGACTTCCACTTTGGTTGAAAAAATCGTTCCATAATCTATAATTGCAAAATTTCCAATTTATTTTTCTAGATCAATTGATTAAAAAACATAGTACACATTATTTGAATTGAGAATTGAGATCATAGGTCCCAAATGGAAAATGTGCCAAAATCCAAATCACAACTCAATTAGACAATCACCCTATGCAAGCTAGAAATTCAAAAGTGTGCTAAAATCAGTCAATAAAGCTACAATCAGTCAATCACCAATTCACCAATAACTTAAGGCATAAATCATAATCTTATATTCCAATTTCTCTTGTCATCAAGCAGAACACACTAGCAAAAACTAAATTTAGCAATTTAGCACTCATGACTTAAACTTTCATGTATCAGAATTCAAATATCTAATATCTTACATGTGGATAAACAGAGCTAGAGCACCTTTGATATTTCTGGCAATTTGAATTGGAAAATCAACCACGAGAGTACACAATCACTTCATCCAACAGAGTGAGAAGTCCACTGTCCACGGAGTCATGGACCACGATTTCTTGTAGAAAGTGCTGAGCAAACAAAATCAAGCACACAAATATCTGTCAGTCTATGCATATGAGCATATCCCTACAAGACTACAACCAATATCTTTTAAATAAAAGGTGTTGATCAGAATTAGTCGGACAGACTCGGACTCGGAGACTCAGAATTAGAAAGTAGACTTACCACTTACCAGAAAATGAGAAAATTAAGAAGTCATCGTCCGACGCTGCGTCATCGCGCCTGTGCCAGAACTGCCCGGACCCGAAGAACTCGAGAGAGATGAGACTTAAGAGAATGAAGAGTTTGGAGTCGGAGACGGTGACAATGAGAAATTAGAATTTGGGAATTTAGTTTAGAGATTTGATAATTTGATTTTTGGGAGTGAGATTTGGGTTGGGTTGGAATGCATATTTAAGGATTGGGCCTATTTAGTTTGGTATATTAATTAACTAATTAAGGATTGGGCTAAGAAAAATGGTCCAATCCAATTATGAAAAAAAAAGAATTAAATGGGCCGCATTGGCCCAATTATTTAAAAAATAATGGGCTGGCCAAATTGACCCATTTTGAAACTAAAAAGCAAAAAAAAAAAAAAAAAGGCAGCAACAGCAGCCAGGCCTAGCAGCACAGAAATTGGAGAAAGAAGACGATCTGAATTGAAGAACATACTACAGTCGGCGACGGTCCGTTGAAGCCCAGCACGCGTGGCCACCCCTCCTGGCCGGGTGCTGGGTCCGTCTCTGGGTAGTGGTGATGGAAATAAGTTGAACAAGGCAGCTGAGGTTTGTTGGAGAAGAAATATATATTTTGATTGTTCAATTCAACTTTAGCTTTATTTTTTATTTTTCACTGTTTTTAAGAAGCTGAGGCTGAGAATCTGAGATGTTAAAGGCCATCGATTTTTCCCTTTAAGTGAGAATTATTTGAATGGCTTAAAAAAGTATAATGGTTCACTTGATGATGTTTATAGGAATTTAGAAGTGATTGCAGATGCTATGTATATCCTTTTTTGATTAAACGCTTTGTTGATACTTTTAGCTTATTTTGTATTTTGAACTGTTTTATAGATAGTGGTCGAAGCATCTTTTCAAGACTACGAGGAAGGCATACAGGCTTATGCTAAGGCTGTAAAGATGTGGAAGCAGGTATATGAGACTTTTCTAAATTCAAATTGATGATATCTGATTCAAGTTCTGTTTGCATTACTTGTTTTATGTTAAACGGTGCTTCCTATTTTTGAGTAAAGCATGACATACCATTGACTTTTGATTCTTTTCTTGGAACTATTATGGCCTCTTCAACCCTTGTCTGACTGTTCATCTTGTTTCAGATTCTGGCACCAAAGAGAGGTGAGATTGTCAAGCAGATTGGTGATGCCATGTGAGCCAAACTCCATCACCTTGGTCGACACGTTTCTCTTGAGATGGGGAAAATACTAGCTGAAGGAATTGGGAAAGTTTAGGTACATGATCATATTTACCACATGGCCTAGACTTGTCTTATGTTATGTAATACCGAAGAGTACATTTTGTATTTGTAAAACTATGTAGAAGAGTTAGCATAGAAAATGGAGGCACAAAACAAAATCAAGTTAATATTTTAGGTGCATCACGAATTCCTTTAGAATAATATGGCAGCATATATTAGCATCAGTTCTGAAATATGACTTTTGTAGTGATTGATTATCAGTCTAATAGAAATTTGTCCTATAAGGCTATAATTATGACCAATAGTTGATAACAAAACAACTAAATAGATATACTAATTCTGCTGCTTTGCTTAGCAACACTGAAAAACACGTAGTTCGATCCTAACAATACCTAAAGGATGGTGAATAGGTATTTTATGCGGAATTAAAATTATTAATTAATAGATATCAAGTCACCAATTAATTATCTCTAGATGGTTAATCATGCAATTCATTTTTACCTATATTTAAATACCGTAGATCATACAATTAATAAATAAAGCTGTAAAAAACAATAGTATGATCACGAAAAAATCCATCTGAGAAAAACTTTGGGCACTTTGCCAGTCAATCCACTATAAATGATTCGTAACTTACAGTCTACCAAACTAGACGACGATATGTACTATGTGATCCTTGACTGCAATTTCGACAACTCTCCTGAATTCTCTGCTCTCCTCCAGTAACTCCTAGTTTTGTAAAATCGTCTATCTCCTGTAGATTATGAAAAACAACTCGTTCTTCACCGACTGGAACTCCAGTCACCTTTCTTTGATCTTCAACAACTCTAACAGATGTGGAGAAAGTAGCGGTATGGTATTTGGGTTGGAATATGATGTTTTTTCACTATCAAGAACTCAATATCAAAGAATTATGAAGCTTGAAAGTTTAAAAGATGGAGGGAATATGAAAGCACAATGTTTGCTTAATGTTCAACCTTGAAAGAATACGTTAGGTGGCTATTTGATATTTATAGGTAGGGTATAAAACAGATGGGCTGAGGAAAAAGCCTTGAAATTGCGAAATAAAAATTTCTCGTATAACCCTGTCATTTGAGCGAAGGCTCAGCGAATGTCGAGTGATGGACTGTCGTTCGAGTGAATGCCTGGTAATGGTCCAACGACGATGTTTCTACTTTTGTAGCTCGAGTCAAACCTTGGCGACATTCTAACGAAAATCCATGCCATTTTCCTCCTTTTTGCCATTCTCGAACCCGAGACCTAATAACCCTATTTTCAACTATTTGCACATTACTCATTGACTTCATAACCAAAATACAATTCAATCATTTTGTTTACAAAATTGTTAATTACAAAACATCTAAAACCTAATAAATTCTCCATTTGGCATTATGTAACAAAACTACTAACTAAGTCAAGAAAGTAATCAAAAATACATTACAGACTCAAAGCATATGACAAACAAACTGACTTGAATAATTCTACAGTTTAATCAGCACATGTTTCCTGAAACAAATAACTTAACACTCAATGTAAAATGTGTTGAAAACAATACAATAAAACAATTCAAGCAGTTTATATAACTTAGGAAAATTAGGAATCAATTATACTTATTCAGTTTTAATATGCATGATAAATCAAGACATAGTATCAATACAACCCAACATACCATGAAGACACATTGATACTACTAAAACATTAAATTTAATTTAACAGAGCTGAAATGAAATGATAAAATGTATTTGAGTCAAATAAAAGTCATATTCATATGATCTGCAATACAGATGCAATGCACATGCTCCCCCTTATTGCAAACTTACAATAGTTTTATGTAGTAGGCAAATGTATCTATGTCTCTCCCTAACAACTCATCAGACATATGAAAAATTTAATCAATGATCATGATGTTGAAATAAAAAATTTGATTTGATTTGATTTTTCCTTTTCTACTCCCATTTTTTGTCACAAAAGGACAAGGGTTAAGCCTAGACTAGGAAGCACCGGTAGCATCATCATAGAATGTCCTCTCCTCAGAAGCAGCATTATCTAAGTGGAGACAAATCCATCGAAGCCCACTCTAAATGTATCCGAGAACACCCTGAAGTGTAGTGACCTCGGTAGTGTGTCGATCAACTGTAGCACATAACTGCGTAATCTCTATTATCATACGAGCCTGCTACTCGATAAGAACTGTCATGTGACCCAAAAGTGCAATCGAAGGGTCAATAGGAGCATAAACAGAAGGTACAGACTGAGGAGGAGGATGAGGAGCTGAGGTAGAAGTAGAGGAGATATCGAAGGGCTGGAGAGTAGTTAAAAAAAAAAAGAAAATCAAAGGGATCAAAGGAAATGAGGTAATCAATCGGATCAGTTGGCTGTGCAGGCTCAGAAAAAGCATGAGACCTACTTTGGGCAATGGAGGTATGGCCAATCGGTCAAGAAACCAGCGTCGGACCCCCTCAGGAAAACTAACTCCTAAGGTTGTCACTAAGCGGTATATCAAACACGCATAGGACAGCCCAACCCTCGTCTCCGTGGTACGAAAAGCCCTCAAAATCTGATGGCATATGAAGGAAGGCAAATCAATGGACTCGCCATGCAGAAGGGCATAAAGAAAACGGACCTTCTCCATCGATAATTAAGAAGTGTGGGAGACAGACTATATATTCGTGCACACAATGCGCAACAGAATCTGGTACTCAGTCGGAAGAGAACCAGTGCGAATTGAACCTGGACCTCCCTTTAACGGTGTCTTAAACACTGTCAAATAGACTAACGAGTCGGCCGGAAGTGAATTAAGAGAGAGATAAATGAATAAGGGGTGGATGACCCAGGGAATATGAATAGGACTCAAAATGACGTCTGGAGTAATCTTAATTGTCCTACCCCGAAGGAAACCCCTAAAAGTCGAACCACTAACATCATGGATAGTAGTATAGAACTCCTAACCAAAAGACTCGGCGGGGATACTAACTCAACTAATAGAGGCTCCCAACCCCGAGAAGTGAAAATAGTGGCGAGGTCGGGGGACAAGTCAGACATAATGACCTCACGCTCGAAAAGAACGTGATGTAAACAGAACTGTGACCCAAATATTTCTTGGACAACAACGGAGATAAACATAGATCTACTATAGGAAGTGGAAGTACTAGGAGTAGAAGGAGTCGTGCGTGCTCTATTAGGCGGTATCTGAAAAAAATCAAGCACAAACATTAAAACCTCAATATAAAATGAATGAATGCATGATGTGCATGAGTGAACGCAAAACGAGGCAAATATGATAACATGCAACGTGCCCTAACATGAATGCATGACGACATGTAGTGATGCCTAGACGTAAGTGACATGAAGACATGACGTGTGTCGTGATCTCTAGACATAGGGACATGATGTCATGATGTAGTGACGTAACACCATGACATGGTGGCAACATGAACACATGACACCAACACATGCCAACCTAAGCACACGACCAATGCACAAATGCACACTTCCCAAAAAAACCTACATCAACAAACGTGGGTGCATGCGCAAACCCAATCTCCTCAAACATCACCAACAAAATTAACGCCAAAGCTACCCAAACCAACAACCAAGAGTTCCACTACCTAACTTCAAGGCAAACATGCAATACACTTCCCAAACTTATTCTAATGCATCCTTAATGAACCAACTATGCGAAATTGAAAACAAAAATGATATGAAAACCACCCAAATGCAAGTAAAAAATGGACCAAGAACCCAATGTGTATGCCAAACTCATGCACAAATTGATGAACACCTAATACATGGTCCTAAACATGTGGTGGAATGCTAAATACACACACTTAATAATGCTTAAACAATGAAGAATCCAACTAAAATTGCAAAAATAATGAAAAAGCAAAACTTTCAAAATTTACCTTTGAAAGTGAATGATTTGATGAAATAGTTGCTCAATGAAGTGGGGTATGTGAATAAAAATGATGGGAATACAATAATTTTATGTGGGTGATGATCAATATGGAGAAATCAAGTGAAAAAATGGGTAAAATGCATGAAAACCCTGAAAAATGACCTTATAGTGCAAAAATGCGGTGAATTCATTTTTAATTGATGTCGTCGAAGCCTTTCGAAAACATCTCGTAAATCTTGTAGGTGATCATCTCGTTTCTTTGTTTTAACTACAAGGTCATCTACATAGCATTCCATGTTCTTATGTAGCATGTCATCAAAGATCTTTTGCATTGCTCGTTGGTAGGTTGCCCCCGCATTTTTCAATCCAAACGGCATAACTTTATAACAATATATGCCCTTATGGGTATGGAATGCTATGAGTTCTTCATCTTTCGAATTCATGCGTATTTGGTTGTATCCATAAAATTCGTCCATGAAAGATAAGACTCCATACCCAGTAGTTGCATCCACCATCAACTCTATTATTGGAAGTGAAAAGTCATCTTTGGGACATGCTTGATTTAGATCACGAAAGTCAACACAGACTCGTAATTATCCATTTTTCTTTTTTACAGGAACAATATTCGCTATCCAAGTTGGGTATTTGACTTCACATATGAATCCATCTTCAATAAGTTTGTTGACTTCCATTTCAATTTGAGGAATTGGTTTTAGTCAAAATCTCCTTTGATGTTGCTTGATCAGTTGAACTCCATGTCTTACTACAAGGTTATGTACTACAATCCTCGAATCTAATCCCGACATTTTATTTTAAGACCGTGCAAATACATATTTGTACTCTTAAAGTAAATGGATGTACTCTGATTCCTCTTTTTGACCGAGGAGAGCACTTACAAACACTGGTTATGGGTCTTTTTCAGTCCCCAAGTTTAATTGCTTCAAGTCTTCCACAGTAGCTTGTCCCCCTTCTTCAAATGTAGGTGGGGCCAGTTCAGGCTCATTTGTTGTGGTAGAGCTTTCAGACTCGGGTTTTGAGTTGGGAGCTTCTTCAAAAACTATGCGATAACAGAGACTTCTTCTTTATCCTCGTTATTGCTTAGAAAAGGATAGAATTTTTGATGTTTTCATCTTTTCCTTGAGCTTTGAGGATTTGGACTCGGATTAGAATTTTTAATCCCAAGTTGAGAAAAAGCAGATTATCTTTGAAATGACTTCTGAGGAGCTTGTGCGTCATCATTAATTTGCGTAGAAGAAGAAGAGACTTCATTTATCCTTTGGAAGACGGAAGTTTTACCTTTTACCTCAACCATTGGGGAGGATTCTCGTTTTAACCTTTTAAATACCGAAACTCCGGTTCAATTCGATCGAACACTGAAGGTTTCGACTGTTCAGGTTTCTCTTCTGCAACCTCGTAAATTTGAATCATAATTAGGTTCGAGGAAACCTTCTTGACCTTAATATTTCTCGGTGGATTTGGATCATATCCCAAGCCATGCTTAGATTGCGGCATGAGGGTTCCGTCAAAATGAGAAAGGAAACGCTCACCTAAAAGGACAGCATCGAGATCACCTAATTTGCGAAGTTCTCCTTCCCTAAATTCAGCATTCTCAAATAGTTTTTTGACTTGAGGATTATAACACCCTTTGAAAGTCTGTTTTGGTTCATTGGCTCCAGGCTTGTCTTATTTGGATAAGTTAGAAATACTGAGCTTTGATATGTTTGGAACAGATGTCGAAGCTTCTGATGATGATTTGCGTTATCCCAGGAATCCCATGAGTTGATGGGGCAGAAAATTTTTGGAATACCCTTTGAATTCAAGATAACATAGAGTGGTCTATTGTGGAAATGAGAGCCCCATGCAATTTTGACTAATATTTCTCCTTTTTTCTTATGAAGGTAGACCAACCATCACTAATCTCATCTTCGGACTCTGAATTCGAATCCCAAACATCCAAGTCATGTGTCATAATTTCGTAGAAGGTTGGACAATTGGGTACATGCGGTCCATCCATTCCTGGGTAGACGTAATTGATAGTAACTTCTCCGTCTACTTCGAACTTTACTGGAATGGCTCATTCTGGAAGTTGTGGTCCAATCTCCTCAGCCGATGATTTATTGGCATCGCATGTATGAAGAAATATGTGTTCCCTTTTTGTAATAGGGATTGGATCAAACGATCTAAATGAAACCATCGAGCAGTCAGCCATTGAATGTTCTCCAGTTTCAAGTTTGATCCTATTTTCTTTGTCCAAGCGAATAATAAGATCTTTCAGAACAAAATATTTTTCAATCGGGTGATTGATGATTCTGTGAAATTTACAATATTAAGGATGGTCGACCTTACCAACTTTCTCAGGTCTCTTTGGGGCTGGTAGTTCGATTATCTTCTGTTCGAGGAGTTGATCTAGAATTCCAAGAACCTCAGAATATGACAATGGGTACTCATTCTCTTCAAGTTCTTTTAGAGTCTCATGACCTCTGTCTTGGACCAGTCCTTTAGTAGGTCTGAACTCTAGTTTTGGTTTTGGTCTTGTGTTTGATTTCGACCCTTGGAAGGCTATCTTTGCAGGGATAGTGGAAATTGTCATTATCTTTTTGGACTTACCTGCCTTAATATCCTTCTTTATTTCTTTCTTGGGGTCCCTCTTGTCACGTGGATCACTTGGTAAGTAACTCCCATGCCTTACAATTTGGAGCTCTAGGTCATGAGCACGCGTCGCAAATTCTTCGAAGGAGTGAGGCATATTTGCTTGGGGATTGTAGAGTAATCCACAATGCATGCCTTGTACAGACACGTCAATGGAAGATGCTTCACTTATTATTTCTTTGCAATTGAGCACGAGGTTCCTCCAGCGTTCGATATACTTTACAACGGGCTCTTCTTTGCTGTGCTTCATTCGAACAAGTTCCAGAAGGCTAACAGTCCGCCTGGTGCTACATAAATGTGTTAGGAATTCTCTTTCAAGTTGATCCCAACTATCAATTGACCCAGCCTGTAAGTCGGTATACCATTCGAATGTAGCACCTTTGAGGGAGCGCACAAACTGTTTCACCATAATGTCATTGTAAGTGTCTGCATTGTTACACATCGCAATGAAATGAACAACATGTTACTTCGGGTTGCCTTTCCCATCAAAACACTGGAGTTTCAGAGGTTGGTAACCGAGTGGCATCTTTATCTTGTCGATTCGACGGCTATAAGGCTTGACATACACCAATGAAGATTGTATTGAACCACCATACTGGGCACAAATGGTGTCTGCAATCATATGTTGAAGTTGGTGGACAGATAGAGAACCAACAGAAAGTTGAGTAGTATCACGCAAAACATTTTGAACAACTGTTCGATCGTTTATGTTTTGTTTCTGTTGGGGTTCTTGGACTTCCAGATCTTTAGCTTTGAAAGATCTTGGATTTTCTTGATCTTCTTCCGCTAGATTTTGCAACTCTAGCTTGTGCATGATTGCAGCAATCTATGCGTCTTACTCTTCTAGTGACTTCGTTAGTTTTTCAATGGCTAAAGCCATTTGTTGGATTCGATCATTTGAGCTCGAGGTCGCCTCCGTGACCATCACTGGCTCAAGTGATTTTTCAGACGAAATATAGTCTCCACACCTTTTCAGAGAAGTGGTATGAGGGGATCCAAACAAGGATCTCCCACTGGAGACGAAGCCCGAGCTAGAATTGTTTGCCGAACTCTTGGTCTTTTCTGTTGAACGAGAGTTTGGTTTTGTAAAATCAATTTTCATTTTGCCTTTGTTGGAAAACTTCTTTAGTGATGGAACTAGTTGATTTTTTCCACTTTTTGTTTGGACTCTGGTCTCCTAGAATAGCTCAGCAAGTGTCTCTTCTAGATGAGTCATGGTTTGCTTTGCTTGTTCGTTTGCCATTGATGTAGTGGCAGAAAGCTGAAGATTCTGAGATCAAAAGATGAGAGAACAAGAATGTCCCACTAGGTGTGCCAAGAAATTTGTATGACGAATTTCGCGTATTAAAATATGGAAATCGTTACAAATTATATTTTGAAAAATACGAATTGATAGGAATCTTCTTGTAATTGCAAAATTAAAGAAATCCCTCTGATTAATAATCTGAATGTTTGAAGATGAGGAGCTACGAGGCTTGAATCCTAGGTTTCGAGATTTGTTAAGAATTTGATTTGTCGAGAACTTCACTTGTTCGACGCTTGAATTTTGGAGCTCGGATTTGTACTTCAAAGATTTGGGCTTGGGCTTGGGCTTGATCTTGATTTGATTTGAAGAAGACTTTGATCTTCTTGGATTTGAAAAAGATTTTGATCTTCTTCAGGTTTGCCGGACTTAGAGTTTGAGAGAATTTCTTCAACACTTCGTGTTTTCTCTTGCACTTTTTCTTCTCTCCCTTGTAATGAGTGTTTGACTCTATTTATAGGGGAAATTTTTTGCCATTTTTAGTAATTACTCAATTAATTCAATTAAATTGATTATAATTGAATTAATTGTAGATTTTAAAAAAAGTAGGGGGGCTTTTAAAATATTATGGGCTTAGTAGGTTTTAGTTTAGTAAATTTAATTGGGCTAATTATTTGAATTGACCCAACCCATTATTTTTTTTTAATGTCTACGAGTGTTATGGACTCGAGAAAAGAATTATTTTGAATAAGTCAAACTGAAGCTACAATCGATAAAAATCACTATTTAACCATGCGCATATCCCGTAACAAAAAGCTTACCGAAAAAACTATATTAAACAAGTTGAAGTTTTGCAGGAAGTGTACTTCATTTTCAACCTTTCTATCCCATACAAAATGAAGTTTGGAAGGAAAGTCAAGGTGCCCTTCAATTATAGTCTTTCGATCCATAAAAGTTACAAAATGAGGTGTTTCGAGTTTTTCTTGGACAAGAAGAGAACTTTGGATATAACCAACTTAAGACCCCACTTTTGAGAGAAAAAGGTGTCCTAATAATGTGAGTGTCAGTAAATTAATTTGATGAATTATGCTACTTGTATAGATGTTTAACATATTGGTTTACATGTGCTAAGTTTACTACATTTCACAGACTGTTTGGACAAAAAAACAAAATTAAATCAATTTGTGAAATGTTTCCAGTTCAGCATTTATAAACCAATCTATTAAATACATATGTACATGTAGCGTTCTCGTTAATTTGATTAGTGTTAAGAAGTAGGGAATAATTTGAATAGTCTTAAGAAGCAGTGAATAATTTCAAAGTTAAGAAGGGAAATTGTATTTAACTTTTTACAATTGAAGCAATTTAAATAAAATCTCAAGCTCATTCCTAGAAGTGGCCCAAGTGTATCCAGACCGACCAATTTGGACTTACAAGAAATTTCCGGGAACGCATTAGAAATATATTCACCCCTCCAAGTGATCAATTTTTGTCCTGTCGTTTTGTTTCCATCCTCATAATAAATAAATAAATAAGAAGAGAGAGGAAAAGAAGAAGATGAAGAAATGGAAAGGAAAAGGACATTCGGTGATCAAATTAAAACAATAATAAAAGTTGGGTGATACTTGTGCAAGAGAGAAAGAAAAGAAGAATAAAGCAAAAATGGGAATAAAAATCAATTGTTTGAACCATCCGAATCGGTGCAATGAAAAGGTAGGTAAATCCTATTTTTGTAATGGTCAAACGGGAACAGGATCCAACCTTTTGTTTTCGTTTAAATATTTTGCATGCTCATTTATAAAGTTGTCGTCCCTGTTTGATCTTTATTGTCTACAAACTTATTTATTACGTGAGTTAAATCTATAACTTGTTGGAAAATGGCATATATGGGCTGATTTTGGCATAATTTTGAGTGGGATCAATTCATTTATTTTTGAAGAATAAAATTGATTTGTGTTCTCCCATAAAAATATCGAAACCATGTATTTATTTGCCAAAAATGATAATTAGGTGAATGAGAAATTTGAATTCAATAAGTGAACCACCATATGTATTGGAAAGAAAACAAAGGGAAATTATTGAAAATACCCCAAATTTGATGATAGCCTTTGCAAAATACCCTTTGACTATTCAAAGGTAGTAAACTACCAAAAATACCCCTAAATATAAGATTTACAACCAAAGTAATCATAATATAAAGAAAGTAACAATTTAGTCCTAGAAGATTTATTATAATCTTGAAATAATAATTTCTTGTCAAAAAACTAACTAAATTATGACTAATAATTATAAAATGAAAAGACCTAGATCTAAAAAAGAGGTCCATATAAAATTAAAACTATTATAAAAAATAAAAAAGAAATTGAATTTGAAAATGAAATCGATAAAATAGGATATCAAGAACAATTATATGCTGCTCAAGAAATATTAAAATGTTTTAAAGAAAATTTAATAGAAAATTTTGCCAGAGGAATTGTTAGATCTATAATTGTAAAAGATATACAAGATATAATAGATAAATTAGAAAAAAGGAAAAAGAATATCTCAAAGTATAATATACCTCTTGAATCAAATATAGATATAATAACAGATCTTGATATTATGAATTCTCAAACATTATTAGACTTTGAAAATTTAATTAAAAACCTATAGATGAGGAAACCTATCACAAATAGATTACCACAAGAATATAAGAAATTAAGGTTTAATTTAACCCTGAGATTTTATATATCTATAACTAATAATAGATTAGAATTTGATAAATTAAAAGAATATATAGAATATACGACTATTTAAAGATTAATTAGATTTTAGATTTTAAGTATTATTTGATTTTTGTTCGCTCTAAGTAGCCCCCCAAGTGATGGTATCAGAGCCATAGAGGTCATGGACATTACAATTACAAAAACAGATTGGTATTACAAAATAGAAGAAAGTAAAGGAAATAATATATTTTTAGAACATATTCCTAAGAAAATAAAAACAATAACGTTAATAATAATTAAAGACTTACCTCAAGAAATAAAAGAACAAATTATAGATAACCTTATAATAGGAACATTAAAAGATGAATATATATATGAAAAAATTATTATTGAACTTGAAAAAGAAGAAATTATGTTATATTGCAAAAATTATGAGTAATAGAATTATAAAAATAGATAATTATTATAAATTAGAAACAGAAAGAGGAAGTTATATATTTTTAAAACCTATACCATGATAAGTTAAAAATAATAACATTAAGAATAATTAGAAAATTACCTATGGAAATTAAAGCACAAATATTACACAAACTAATTATAGAATCAATAAAAGAAGGATATATATATATATGAGAAAATAATATAAACTTTTGAGAAAGAAGAAATCAATTTATATTATAAAGAAAAATATGAATCAAATGATTTGTAAAAACTGTTAATGGAATTAATGGAAATAAAAGAAATTTTAGATAAAAAATTAGTAAGAATAAGAGAAATAAATCTACAAATACAAGATGAACTTTTGAAATCTGGAAATATAACAAGCTCACAACAAAAACAAATATTAAAATTAAAACAAGAAAGGTATAAAATAAGAGCAAGTTATTACGAAAAAATGAAAGAATTAACAAATAATAATTATGTAAAGCAAAGATGTGATAAAGTAATAAAAGATTGTAAAGATACTGAATGTAGAACATATTACTTATGTCAATCAAAGAAAAGATAAATGTCAATTGGTGAGTATATAGAAGAATTAAAAACACTAATAAAAATATTAATAGATGATGTTCAAAATATAAATAATGAAATAAAAGAAGTAAGAAATGATATTAATATTCTAAAAATTGAAGTAAGAAAAATAAAAGAAAATAATAACGGAAAAGAAAAGATAATAGACAAAAAACTTATAGAAAAAGAAATGTCTAGAATATGGAAAAAATATACTGAACAAGAAAATATAAGAATAGAAGCAGGAAGTATGGATGATGAATTTAGGAAAAAGATTTTACCAAAAATAATAGAAGAAGAGGAAAAAATGGAAAAATCTAAAGAAAAAGCAATAGGAAAATTAGAAATTAAAGAAAATCAAGATGATATAGAAGATAAAGATGAATGAAGAATTAGATAAAAATTTTGATCAATTAAGTTTAGAAAATTTAGATGAATATCAAATCCTAATGAATACTGGAGGAGGACCAAATAAAGCAGAATCTTCTAATAAACAAGAAATATTAGACCCAGATGAAAGTTATGCACCTATATACATTAAACCATATAGACAATATTATGAAATAATAAGAAATAGACAACCACCAAAAGGAAACAGTAATAGATTTGAACTAAATGATAATTATGATAAACCTGTCAATCATGGAGGAGCAAAATTAGATTTGGATTGTAAAATGGATATTAAAAAAGCCTTAGTAACTTGGGCAGATTCAATGATATTATTCTTTTTATATAACAAAGATGATACATGGGAAAGTACTGAAAGAATGATAGACTTTTTAGTAGCATCTTTTGAAGGAAATGTTAGAAATTGGTGGGATGGAATAAATAATGATACAAAGACACTAATAAGAAGAAATGTACAAACAGAAATAATAAAATCAGATAGAGAAGGTATAGAAAGATTAGTAAACTATATTTCAGATGAATTCTTAGGAGAAGATTGGATAAGAAATTTTGATGGAGAAACAATAAAAGAAAAAGAAAATGTTAGGATAAAATTAATAAACCTAACAATATGTGATATGTGTAAAATCAAAGAATATACATGTGAATTTAAGGAATATTATTATACCCAATTTTATAGTAATGAAAATCAAGATGTGTATAAAGATATGTACTATAATAAGTTACCAGGAATATGGGGAATATATTTTAAAATAGAATTTGAAAGTATATCAAAGAAAATCCTGAAGCACCCAGATCTTTAGGATCAAGAATAAAATTTTTATTTGAAAGACTTGCATACATATGTCAACAAAGACAATTAATGAAAAGATCAGGAAAATTAACCAAGATATGTTGTGAAGATATGGAAAAACCTATACAATGAGGATGTAATCTTGAAAGAAAAAATATTAAGAGAAAATTCAAAAATAAAAAATTTAGAAAATTTAGAAATTTTAAGAAAAAATATATAAAGCCTAGAAGAAAATATTATAAAAGGAAATATAATCCGAATAGACAACAGAAAAATAAACCTTATAAAAAAGATAAAAGCCAATGCAAATGTTGGAATTGTGGAGAAATAGGACATATAAGCCCTGATTGTAAAAAGAAAAAGGTTAAAATATTACAAAAAGAATATTTAGAAATAGAAAGTGAATTAAGTGAAATATCAGATATTGAACAATATTATGATCAAGAAGTATATATAAGCGAATCAGATTCAGAAAAAGATAATGAGTCAGAATCTGAATAAAGAAATTGAAGAAATAGAAAAAGATAATATAGATAAACAAGAATATGAAGGAATAGAAGGTTATGGACTAAAAGTAACATTTGATAATAACAAATTCAAGAAAATGAGAAAATTATCCTTAGATTTAAAAATAGGAAAATGGGAAGCCTTAGATAGAATATGGAAAAGAGAAAGAATAGCAATAAATGAGTATCATAAAATTGAAAAAGCTATAAATGTTAGAACAACTCAAGGAACACATAAATTAAATCTTTTAACAAGAAATACAGTAAAAGAATTATTAACAAAGATTAGTAAAAAACAAGGAGAAAAAATTCAATATGTCTATTTAGCAGGAATACAAATAATGTTTAAATCCTTATTTAGAGAAGGAATAGATTCACCTTTAACCGTAAGTTTACATGATGGAAGAATAATAAATTTAAAAGATAGCCATTTAGGAACTATAGAAGGAAACTTGGCATATCAAAAATTAATATTTACTTGTTACCCAAAATATTGTGTCTCAATTACAGATAAGAACTTCAATGAAGTCTTAGGACTACATTTTAAGTTACATAGAAATGATATAATGGAACCAGGAGACAAGATTATGACTATAGAATATAGAGCTTTGTATACATTTACTAATTCCAACTATGGAAATATATACTCTAAAAAACCATACATAGAGGTTCATAAGGAATGCAAGGATATTAGTAAAATAATAGAACCAAGCAAACAAATAAGCTTAATTCCTAAAGAATATGAATTTAGTATACTCAAAGATAAATCTGAAATAGCAGAAGATAAAGAAGATGATTATTCTGATAAAATAATGTTTAGAGATGGAAGATTAATTAAGAGGTCAACAAGTCTTAAATTACCTAAAAAACATTTAGAAGGAACTAGTAATATAAAAGAAATCAAACTTCATAGAAATGATGGAAACATGAAAGTAGAAGGAGAATATTATAATGGAAGAGAATATATTGAAGGACCAAATATACTAATTGATACAGGAGCAAGTGAATGCCATATAGTTTCAATTAGAAATAAAGGATTAATGACTCATAAGATTGAACCATATAGATATGTAAATTTTGATGGACAAATACATACTACAGAATTAGAAGTCAAAGTACCAATAAAAATAGGAGGAATTAAAATGGTAGTACCATGTTACATGGATAATAGTATGAATACAGATCCTCATATATTATTAGGAATAAGTTTTCTAAATGGATTAAAAGAATATAGTATACAATATACTGCATTTAGTACACCTCAAGGTAAATATGAATGGTTAGTAATGTCTTTTGGTTTAAAAAATGCACCACAAATATATCAGAGAAAAATGGATAATATATTTAGAAAGTTTGATGAATTTTTAATAGTATATGTTGATGATATATTAATATGTTCTAATACTAAAGAAGAATATATAAACCATTTAATACAATTCATAAATGAATGTAAAAATGAAGGAATTGTTCTTTCAAAAAAGAAAGCTATAATAGAAAAATAAGAAATTGATTTTCTTGAATTATCAATAGATAAAAAAGGAATAAAATTACAAACTCATATATCTAAGAAGATAGAAAGTTTTCCAAATAAATTAGAATCAAAAGAACAAATACAAAAGTTCTTAGGATGTCTAAATTATGCAGAAGGATTTATTGAAAATCTTTCAAAAAAGAGACATAAAATACAAGTTTTACTTAGAAAAACAAATACTAAAGGATGGAGTGAAGAACATACAGAAGCTGTTAAATTATTAAAAGAAGAATGCAAAAATTTACCAAAATTAAGATTGCCAGATGAAAATGATAATTTGGTTGTTAATACAGATGCTTCTGATAAATATTGGGCAGCCATATTAAAAACAGATTTAAATGAAATCTGCAGGTATTCAAGTGGAACTTTTAACCAAGCAGAAATAAATTATACCACTCATGAAAAAGAATTGTTAGCAATTATTAGAGGAATAAAAAAGTTTTCATTATTCCTATTATCTAAAAAGTTTATTGTTGAAACTGACAATTCTAATGTTACAGGATTAATTAAAAATAAGTTGCCAATGGAGCCTCAATATAGGAGATTGCACAGATGGCAAGCATATTTGTCATTCTATAATTTCGATATTATTCATATTAAAGGTATAAACAATTATCTTGCTGATTTTTTAAGCAGGAATATCGAGTTTGGAGATGGATAATATCAAGCAGGAGATATCAGAAATAAAATCTGCGGCAGCATTTGCCAAAGATGAAGCTGATGATATAAAAGTTGGAATGGAGGCATTAGCTGAAACCTTAAGTTATAATGTCAAATTATTACTTGAGATCAGTACGTCCCATACCAAAGTTACCAATGAATTAAAAGACCGAATTGATGCTCTTGAAGCACAATTAGAGTCTACAAATACCAAAAATACAGGGATTGATGCTTTAGCACAATCTCAAAATACCAAACAGGGAATACAAACAGGTACACCAAGTGGAAGCAGCGGTGGACCCAGTCAAATAAAAAGAGATACAATCATGGAAAGTCCCCGAAAGGTGACAATAAAAAATGATGATAAACATACAAGGGTGATCAAAATCAGAGCAGATGAAGATGATGAAACCCCTTTAACACCAAGAGAAGAAGAATATAAAGCTTTTGCAAAACTTGTCTATGAACTACAAGATGATGAATCATATTTCATCTCCCCAGGAGAACATGTTTACCCAAGAATGATCATTACAAACGATGGAGACCCTAACATGGTTAAAATGGCGGCAGACTATGGATTCTTGGATTTAATTTATCCAGGAAAAGATTTAAAAGAAATTGAGAAATTTGATGATATCTTCCGAGGAGAAGTTTCAAAATTCGCCAAAGGAAGACCAATATATCTTAAATTTTACTCAATCAGTCCAGAAATTGATGGAAGGATATATTATCCTGCAGAACATATTATTACAATCGGATATGTAGGCCGAAATTTCCAAATTGAAGTAGGCCAAAATAGAAAGTCATTGCCAAACATTAACAGATCATGGATGAGATCCCGAAGAGCCTTAGGGATGAAAGTTCTCTACAACATGGCAAAAAATCTATATGATAAAAAATTCCAATGCTTATGCCAATATGAAGGATGGACACTTATGACAAATAATGGAAAGGATAAGTCTACAATTTTAAAAGAATATATCCAAAAGTTTGATATCCATCAAATCCATGGAAGTCCATCAACCATACAAGAATCATGCCAGTTGAGGGAGTGTCCCACATCTATCCAAATGAAAAGAGGCACCGCCACTATGGAGAATCTTGACAAACTTTATATGAAGATAATAGAGGAAAAGAAGATGTGAAAGAAAGGTGGACAGCTGGAAGAAATAATAGAGCTACAATTATGTAGTGAAGAAATTATTGTAATAATAGAACTCCATTAGTGGAGTATGATGTAATGAATGATGTAAGAGGCCAATAATCGAGCCTCATGTAGTAGTATAAATAGAAGCCTTTGGGCTAAGATAGAGGCAGAATGAGTTGAGAAAAAACACTTGAGCCTTCATATTGCGAGAAAAACACTTCTGTCTTTTGATATAATCTTTGTACCAATTTCAGAATATCAATAGAAAATCCATTTCTTACATAGAAGAATGAGTTTCTAAATCTTCATTCCCATAGATTCTTGATAGATCTAATAAGAAATTTCTTTCTTATTTTAACAACAAAAACAGTTTTTCTTTAATCCAAGTCTAGGGATTTGTCCTTAGAAGCGACACAGTGAAGGCAAGAAGCTGAATAGCAAGGATTCCGTTAAGGCAGGAGGCCGTTGAAGGAAACAATTTGCACATTCAGAGCCTGAAGGTCACTCGATTCTAAGAATAAAGAGCCAGATTAAAATTAAGGTAGAACTACTATTTCTTGTTAAATTTTGAAAGAATTTCTTAAGATCTTAGAGAATCGCAGGGATTATAAATGTTTATGATTATTCATGATATGTGGATTACTGTCTACTATGATATTTATATGATATTACTATGATGATATTTATATAATATCCAGTCATGCCAGGATATACACTTAAAGGATTAAACGATTTGTTAAAAAGAATACTTGGAAAAGTAGAAAATCTTATATCCCAACTAGAAAATACAGATGAAATATCTGAAGAATATATTAGACTTATAAAAGAATGTGAACAAAAAATAGCAGATTATGATAATATATTAGATTTATACTTTAATCAAAACATAAGAAATATAGAAGAACAGATTAGAAACCTACCCTAAAATAGAAGGATATGTCTTGCAATAAAGAAACCTATTTCATTAAGGATAAAATTGACTTTTTAACAAAAATCTATGAAAGCCACTGTTCACAGGCTATTTTGAAAATTCTCCCGAATTTAGTGGCGATGGGAAGAAGGGGCGAAATCGATATTGAAGGGTTGAGTTGAATTGGACGAAATGCTAATGGGTTTGAGGGCATTACTTTAAAAAAACGGGAAAACTAAATATTTTAATGAGAGAAATATATGTTTTGAGAATGGAAATTTTCAAAGCAGGAAAATTGAAAATTTCAAGGGGAAATTAAAATTTTTAATTGATTTCTCTATAGTAAAATGTTCAATAATTATTTTATTTTTTTATATAGTTTCCAACGGAATATTTGTTGGAAAATTCGTTTGGTAGATTATTTACCTCATTATTTTGTTTTTCATATTTTACCAACAGATTAACAATGAAATTGTACCAACGAAATACTTTCGTTGGTAATTATGTTGGTACATTAATATGTAATTTTTTAAAATAATAAATCGTTGCTAAGTTGTTAATCCGTTGGTAGTAGTAACGGAAGACGATCGTCGCTAGATAATAAATCACTAATTTTGTTTGCATATTGTTAAAACGTTTAACGGCAACGCGCATAGCACGTTGCTAAAAGCTTAATAGCAACGTTCAGGAGCGCGTTGCTAAAACAACTAATGGAAACACGCATTGCACGTTACTAAAATGTTAATGACAACGTTCAGGAACGCGTTGCTAAAACAACTAATGGAAACATGCATTGCACATTGCTAAAACTAATCTAGGCAACACGCATTGATGAATGTTGCCTTTTGCATGTTGCAAAATGCCTTTTTTCTTGTAGCGTTGAAACATAGGAATGTTTTGCACACTAAGAATCAAATGTAGGAATATTTTGTGCTAATAAGCCATTCAAAAAGTAAGAACAAAGTATTTGATCTTGTAAGGCTTAATTGTGTCCCCTAATTCAAAATTTCTGTGTCCTCCATTGTAATTGAGAACACGAAAATGCTCAACACGAAAATACTCAATGATTAATACATATCAACATCGTAAATAATAACAGTCATACCATGTGATAATGTAGATTTTTGACGAAAAGTCTCAAGTTCCCAAGGACAAATTTTTCGTAATATATCTTATCAACACATCGAGCGGTCATTAACATATCATGTTAGTCTTTACGAAAATCAATATAAGAAATAGTAACCAAACCACTCGCATTATATTTTATAATTTTCCGTAATGATGCTAGAGTCTCCGTCAAAGTTTAGTAACTAATTGAAATCTACTAGTGACCGAGTACTTAATCAACTCTACCAAATATCAAGTTAATTGAGCATAAATTCGCTCACCTCGACAACATGGTTGCGTACTTACTAGCTCGCCTAACTAACTTGACTGAATGTAGAGTTGCTCGAGTATACATTTTGATAAACTTGAGAAAATATTCGAGTTGAGTACTGCTCTAGTAACCAATTTGAAAAATTAGAATATAAATAAAAGTTTTCCTTTGTCATTTTACTCAGAAATTCTTCCTTACGACGTTATCGTTTAAATATTCATCATTTTCTCTTCCTCCTTTCCCACACCCACGGATTCTGCCATTGATATTAATGTTTTTTTTTATGAAAACCACAAAAATCTGAAGCTGCTGTCCATTTGGTCAATCTTTTTGGCCGTCTCAAATTATGTCTTTCTATAAATTTTTTCTAAATGTCACTATACTTTGTTTGACACCATGTTCTTGTCATAAATTAAGAGTAGACTAGTGAAGCCGGCTAACAAGAATAAGAGAAGACAGACAAATTATTATCGGGGTTAAAAATCAATACAAAATGCAGTATGTAATTCTGAAGAGAGATCCATTTTTTCAGTTGGGGGTGTGCTTTTTGTTGTCTCCGATATAAATATTTGTATAGCTATAGAACACTTTTTAGGCCCTTTTTGATAAGGGTGGAATTCCTTCAATTTTCCAACTTTATAGGTGTTTGATATGCTTTATTTTCTTGGCAAAATGTTTTCTTAGTTTTGATGTCACGTGCACCATTTTCTTGGAATTGTTGAAAAACTTTTCCCACCAAAATGGTGGGAAAAAGGTTTCCAATTTTCCCTTTCTACTTTTTGGCAATGAAAATAAATTTTATAATCAATTGTAAAAAAAATTCAAATTAATGGATTAATTTCATCTAAAACGAAGCCATACGAATACTAAACTTTGATGAAAAAATAATTTTTTTAAGAAAAAAAATTCATTTTTTTTTTTTTTTACTTTTTGGCAATAGAAACAAATTTTATAACTAATTATGGAAAAAATTATCACTTTAATAACAATTTTCATGTAAAACAAAGCCAAGTGAATACAAAATTTAAAAATTTTTCAGGTGGAATATTACACCAATCAAACACACTAAATTAACAATTTCTTGTAAAACAATTTTTAGGCAATTACTTTCCCTGAAATTCATTTTCTTTCCACCCATTTTCCACTCTTGCAATCAAACAGACCCTTAGTAGAAACACTATCCTAGACTTTGGAGTTTTTAGGTTACCACCTAGATCTAGTGGGTGTTTGGATTCATCAACCCTCTTTATTGATACAATGGAAAATGGACTCAAGCATGACCTCTAGAGCTATCAGCGTACATGAGCGCATATGCTCGAGTCGTTTTTGAAATGCTTCACATATAGGGTATGTGCAAAATAATGCGATCAATCCATTTTGTTGACCGCATTTTGGCTTTTGACATATGCGTGCTTAAACGTCAAAATGAGCATGTCTAGTTGATTTTTAAAACTTGCAAAAGTAAACTGAGCCCAACAAATATCAAATTAGTCCAAATCAATCAAGTCCGTGAATTATATATAGCAATCTATAGGGTTGTCTAGAAAAATAAAAATCATAACAATTTTTTTTGTAGAGTTGCAATATGTAGAATATATGATTTTGAGCATTTTTTTAATTATTATTTTTTAAAATTTAAAGAATATTTATAAAGTTAAAAAAAATGCATTATTTTATTTATTTTTGGTTTATAATATTTAAAAAAAAATTAAAAATTGAAAAACACATTATTATGTATATTCTTCGCATAGGCATGCATATGCTTGTAACCCAAAAAAATGGCCACACATTACGTATTTTAGAATCTTGAGAGTTACTACATAAATAGAACATCTTAACTAGCAACGATTACATAGCTTTCAATCACATAAATTATATTTCAAATTTCAATTATTAATTAGTTTACTTATGTGACCTTAATTAATTATTGTTTGAGCCACTCCTTGTTATATTTTGGAGGAGACTTTTAGGAGCAATGCTACTTATCATCATGATGATAAATCATCGGAAACGTGACAACCCATTACCTCCCCCCCCCCCCCCCCCCTTCTCACTCTCCTCCCCCTCTATTTCGTATAAATTGAATTGTCCAATCTCATCATTCAACATAGACTGCCACATCACCAAAGATTTATTATCATGATTATAAATAACATTATTCAATTTTTAGCTGGTCCCACATTTAAGATGTGCCAAAAAGTCCCACAACATTTTATTATAGGATTTTTATTTTTTAAATTATACTTTGCAGTGACTTTGTATTCATTTTTATGGGACAACTTCGTTACGCCAGCTTGGTTTCAAAATGTTCCTGAGAAGAAAATAGCTCTGGAGAAATCTTGTCGGTAGAAATTTAGTAAGTAAATCTTAAATTTGACAAGGCTGGACTTTCTTTGCTAAGAAATTTGTCCTATGCATGATCTGTGGAGAGAATAACTCAAATGAGTGTTTTATACTTTAGGTTGAGTCATATTTAAAAATATTTTCATTGAAGACTAAATGGTTAATGCATATAGAAATAAGAATATTTTCTACATGCTATACTCAAAAAATCTTATGCTGATTTCTCAAGTGATTTTTTTGACTATTCTTTGATTTCATTTACTCATCACGAGTTTCTAAAACTATCAAAAACACAAAATTCGAAGTGCTTTCTAACAAATTATTATATATTAGTTCTGTTTTGTCATATCTCGTTTATGTTTTAATTCATGATATTTATTGATTTTGCTTTGTAGATATTTGCTGTTTTTTGAATATTTTCGTAATATGTTTATTTATTGGGATATACAATTTAGTGGTAAATTAATGGAAGAAATCAAATCTTGACATCATTCTTTCACTTCTCAAATAAGCAATGGCTTTTGCTAATTGATTTTCACTTCTCAAATATGTTTTTTTTAATGGAATTTTCAGCTAATACGGAATTGGATGTTGGAGTTGTGGAAAATTATGCCCATTGGAATTGATTGTGAAACGTAGCCATGTTTGATATTCATTATTTTCAACATACATTTTTTTTTTCCTTCTTTTCAATTACATATTTTTCAATAAAATAATATTATACGCAAATATAAAACTTTTTTTATTCTATTTTTCAACCACATATTCTCCATCAATCTACTGTTCTAAAATGCATTCTTACAATAAAATGGGGCTCAAACAAGTTTATAATTATACATTATTTTCTATTGTGTTTTAGCGAAAGAGGGAAATTTTGCCTATTGGAATCCATTATGTTTCAGTTGTTGAAATATGTGTTCATTTTATGTTGAGTTATATTTTGTAATAGTTATTGAGAGATTTTTTAATCTGAAATTTTTATTTGACATTATTGAGGATGATGTATCTGAAAATATTGATAACAATGTGATTATGTAACGTTTTCAAGGTATGAAATGTGTAGCCGAATAATGTAGCAATGTACTGATCTATTTTCATTAATTTTATATTGCTTTATAAATTCTTTTTGTAACTTAATTTTTAACCTCATAATAAAAAATGTCTTACTTCACCACTCAACATGTATAAAGCAATGTATTGAAAAACTCCAGCTTTGTTTGAGACTGTTGCGTCAAGAGTTCGAATCCTGAAATATGTATTTGGTTATTGGGTAAGTGCAAGTGTACAAGCAGCCTTCTACCTTATATCCTTGGAGGCATAACCTGCGATTTACCTCCTTCACCAAGACCCAGGACAGGGCAGGTGGATGCCGTCTGGGATGCGGTTCATCCTTTTTTATTTTATTTTATTTTTTATAAATTAAATGCCATCTTTACTTGAACCTGCTACAATATGTTAAATACCTAAGAAGATTCCTTTAATAAATTCTTCTTGTCGCTCTCACTTTCAACTCTTGCTTACAATACGAATTAATAATATAATATTAATAATTGAATTCAATAATATGCGTTAAAATATATTATTTTTGTAAACTTTCTTCCTCTGAACCTCTCAAAAATATTTCCATGAGTAATTCGTTACTAAATATAAAAAATGTCAGAATACTATTATAGCCCAACTACCATTGGTTAAAATAAACAATTGACTTCATTTTTTAATACGCTTACCAACCTGCAGCATTGTTTTTTTTTGGTGACTAATTGCATTTAATGAGAGGAATACATAACTGAAGCTTGACCTTTTTATCTATCAGTTTTTGCTTTCTCAATTTATTTATTTAATTTAGTCTTTAACATGTCCTTCATGTTAATTCAATTTTTTTTAATCAATTTTTACATAATAATGTGTTTTTCAATAAATGAGAGTTCTTAACTTTTTTCCATAAAAAAGTTAATCACTCATCACAAAAACATAATTGTCTTTAACAAGCACGCCACCGCTTATAATAAATGAAAGAGAAATTTACATTTTATGAGAGTTCTTAACTTTTTTCCAGCATGCCACTGACCATTATGTTTTTGTGATGAGTGAAAGTTATTATTTCAACCTTAAAATCACTTAATATGTGAATAATGCGAAATTAAATTTGTCAATTAAAAGCAACAAGTCACTTTTTAATTGTTTTAGATATTGAATCAATCAAGTGAAATTATCATATATTGAATTACTGCAATAATTAATAAAATAATAAATAATACAAGATTTGATGATGGAGAAAATCGTTAATTGGGTAATAACTTGGGGGACCAAACCAATAGTTTCCACTATAAACAATAAGAACATACAATATGATCCAACCTAGAAAACCCACTAAACTCGTTGATCTAAGACCCGTTTGAATGTGCTTTACTCACACATGCTCCCGATCTAATGGAACTGTCCATCTTTTGTGGAACACCAAGAACGTCTTGTTCTTGTACTCTTTCTGTATTTCTGGTGCAACCTCTCTCAATCTTTAGCAGCCTTTGAAAGCTATTGAGAATGTGCCTTCTCGATGATATCTAGGAAGTGAGTGTTTTTGATTATGTGAAATTCGATGTTTTTCCCAAACTGATAGCTGAATGATCTTAAGAATCAAAAGGTTAATCTAGATTTTTGGATGTGTTCTTAGATCTTGGAATGAGGTTATAAAGATATAAAACAATGATCAACCACAACAAAAAATGTACTGGGCATTGAGTATTTATAATAGAATGTGTTTAAGTAATATATGATACATAAAATTCTTGAAAAATGCAAAATAGCATCTCTCGGACAACATCGTCACTTAAGCACCAGTCTAGCGAGAGGTGCGTCACTCGAGCAAGAGCCGACGACAATGATTCTGCTTTGGATGCTCGAACATCAACTGGCGACAGACTTTCGTACTCAAATCCAAATACTCCTAATTCATGAATACAACCCTTCAAAAGACTCATTGATTTTTACAACACTTTTGTAACAATTATATTCTTTTACAATAATCTTTTTGTTTAAAGAATTGTCAATACAATTAAAACCTAACAATCTTCCCCTTTGACATTCCGTGACAACAAAACTATACAATACAAGTCAAGGAAGTAAAAACAAAACTAATTTATCCAAATTCAAACTGAATGTCTGTCTCTTGTGTATCTTGAAACCTATTTCCTGAAATTAATAAGTCAAATACGAAGTGTAAAATCACGTAATACATGAAATATAATAATTGAAACAGACTATCATATACTAGTTAGATTGAGAAGCAATATTAATATTAATCAAAACACTAACTAAAACATTAATATTTCAAAACAACAAAGCTGAAAAAAGCTAAGCATTAAAAAAAATCATTTTCCATTAAAAAAAAAAAAAACCTCACCCTTATTACAAAATAAACTAAAATTTAAAAACATCTCATCATCTCTCCTCCCCTTTTGTCACAAATGATGAAGGTCACAAAAATATATAATAACTCAAATATGCAGTTGATAGCATGGACAAACATAATCAATAATCAGTAAACTTCCCTATATACCTAGTTCAAGTATAAATGGAATAAATTTTATAAGTGACTTATGTATATTAAGTGCTACTAATTCCTTGTGATTAAGACTCCAAACCTTAAATTGTAAGAAAGGACATGTTAAATATTATTGTTAAATAAGTTTATTCAGGTACTAATGAAAGTCAAACCAATAATGCATATTATGACCTATAAATGAAACTCATTTTTCATGTTTATTATTATTTTCTCTCTCTTACTTTGAGCATATATACATTTTCATACAATTTATATTTTTCTTTTTAAGCTCATCATTTTTCTCTTCAATATTTCACATCTTATATGCAGACTATTCTCCATTAAGCGACTAAAATGACCACTGTAAAGAGTTTTGGACCGATGACTCCAAGTCAGTTGATCATAGGGCATTAGGTTATGAGAAACCCTTCGAACTTAATTACTCGAGTCAAATAGGATTCGAAAAAAAGTATAAGATGTAACATTTTTATTTTATTTAAGGGGATATACTCGAGCTTAGGTTTGCAAAATTAAGGTCAATCCATATTCAAGGTCACCTTACCAACAGATGACGATTATCCCAAATCTTACATACGCGGTCAAGACTTACTTACAAGATCATAGTGTGTGCAGTGTAGTGTATATGGTACATGAAGAAATCTATATTAAGTA